>JAQMCX010000033.1:12593078-12684425 GCA_029814765.1 Acanthurus leucopareius
ATAGATAGATAGATAGATAGATAGATAGATAGATAGATAGATAGATAGATAGATAGATAGATAGATAGATAGAAAATCTTTTGCAGTTGCAGATCTTTTTCATGAATAAAACCTGTATCAAAATTTGATGACTATTCAGCATTTAATATTGTTCCTGAGTATTTGTAGTCTACTATTTCAGTACCCTCTCCATCAGTGATCAGCTGTTGGTGGGTGGTGTTGTCATTCCTAAAATTCCTAAAAAGAATATCTTTAGTTTTCTTGGTGTTCAAAAGAAAAAAGAAACTGCGACTGCACCAGCCACCAAACTGATCCACCCACACCCTTGTTGCTGGTTTCAGCATCTTCTTGAATTAAACCCACAACTGCCATGTCATTAATAGTTACTCGATCAGCTGTGCTCTTCTGAATTCATTTGTATGAACTACAGTAAATAAATATGGGACAACAGCGTCCCCTTGTGGAACCCTAGTGTTTGCAGTAAAAAGGAGTAGAGTTAATTGTCAGGTTCATGTTGCCTGTCACTAAAATCTGACAGACTGTTTTGATATTGATACTTTAGATAAAGTTTTACATGGTCTGTGAATGTGGTGTGGCATTTGAAAAAAAAACTGTCTTAACACAAGGCTTAGCTGCTGATTAATGCAACAAAATGTGCACAGATTTCTGAGCAGTTCTTTAAAGAGAGAAGAATATGGTTTTACCTGAAATGGCAAAGCCAGAGAAACCCACAGCAAGGACCAGGAATGTAATAGCAACACCTTTGGTATGAGAGAAGCCCACCACCAGCAGTAAGGTCGCCTCCATGCCAAACCCTGAGGCAGGCGGAGAGAATACGGACACAAACAAAGACTAATTTAACGTTTTAATGGAAAATACTAAGTCTGTGCTTATATAAGCCTGGTGAAAGCCAGTTTCCTTTACACTGTTCTCTCATTTCAATGAATGCTGTCGACTGAGCAGTAACCTGACGTTGCCCCAGCACTGACAGCTTTCCACAAAGTGATATGCACACTGTATGCTTCTTCCTTTCACTTTGCTATTGATTTTTCTCTGTAGTCCAAAAATAGCTGGCTGACAGAGCCTCTGTTTTAGAGTGATTCATCATTTCTCTAATGCATCAAATGTTTTCTCGCCACAGCTTACTTAATGCTGTAGTTAACCCCATAATCAGCCAATCAGCTACTGGGCAGATTTGTCTGGTTTGTGTGACTGAACCAAACCTCAAAAATAACAATAGGAGTCAGATGATTTATTTCAGATTTTGATCTCTTGGAAAAACACCTACTATTATGGGAACTACAAGTCAGCTACATTTCTTTTGGGGTTCCCCTTTCTGCAATTCTAATTTTGCCTTCCTTTCATTTTGGCCCTTTCTCACCTCCACAGTTCATAAGTTTCCGGACATTGGTTGTGGTCATGATTTGGTTGGAGCGCAAATAATCAGCGAGCTGGCCACCTATGGGCACGATAATGGTCATGACGAGGTGGGGAAGTGCTGAAACGATGCCCACCTAGAGAAGAAGAAAGTAAACATAATTATTATGTAACTGGTTGGAGTTTTCTGAAGATGGTCAACATAATAAACCTGGAAAACAAACTTTCCATAGCTTAGACTTTTCCCTACTGTATTATCATGTGATGGTACTTATGAAGACTTTTGTTGCTGGTGCAGGAAACTACTCACAACTCATTGTCCACATCTTGTTTCTGTTACCTTGCTAATCTCAAACCCAAACACCTCCTCGAAGTATGCAGGCTGGCTGATGAGAAGCAAATAGAAAGTCCAGCTTCTGCAGAAATTGGCCACAATGATGGCATAGACTGGCATGGAGGTAAAGAAAGCCCTCCAAGGTGTGTTGAATTTCTGTAACACAGAAAAAGAAATGCATTAGCCACCTTTTTCCCACGACTTTGTTTTAAAACTCCAAAGCCTCTGACTTGATTTCCGAGCATAAATGTACAGTTGTTTATCTTGATTTATTAATAACCTTTTTTATTATTTTTTCTGTATTCTTTTTGATGCAAACAAGCACCAGAAATGGAGACATTATAATTAAGAGATTAAGAAGATGGGAGGATTAAGTTGGTGGTTTGAGTGCATGATTGCAGACACAAACAAGCAGAGGTTACCAACTGATAAAAGTTCAGAAATCTATTTTTGTTGCTGATGATAAAGAATTGCACGCTTTTAAGCTGGACTCAGTCCGTCTATCTTCTTCCTCTTATTTCACTTCGCTTTTTTTACGGTCTCTTTCCTCTTTGTTCACAACAACTTGCTATCTTCTCCTTAACTTAAAATTTTGCAGATAACAAAGAAACAGTAATGGCACAGTGAGATTGCAAACTATTTGCAATTCCTAAAAAGGGACAGCACAGGCAACATCAGTTCTTTTTACAGTAATATGATATGATCCGGTGTTTGAATCAAGAAATGTTTTCTAAGCACCAACCGATATTGATTGTTGGGTTGAGTCGCCAATGCTTTCCTCAATATATTTCCTCTCCTCCTCAGTGATGGTGGGATGGGCTGCTGGACTTTCATAGGACACCAAGAACCAGAAGCAATACCACATGACCCCAAAAGTTCCTGATGGGAGGGAGGAAGACAGAAAAGCAAGAAAACAGGCAGGGAAGAGAGGAGAAGGGTTGTAAGTGTCAAAACTGGGAGTAAAAGTCAAAAATAACAAGCAATGTGAAGGAGACACCCTGATTGTATCTGCTGCCTCGGCACACACTGCAATTTAAATTTTTTTTTTATTATTTTTTTTTTAGCATCTCATATTCATTGCAGTTTAAGTATCTGTCAGCGTCTACTGTGTTAGCATGACTGTGTCTTCACAAGTATTGAAATGAGCACATTTCCTGTCACAAACCAGCTATATGACTCAGTTGTCATGTTTTTAACTTGAACTTTATTTTTGACCAATATGTGTACTTTCCCAAGTCATAGCTCACTGTGAAAAAGCGGCCTCAGCTTAAAGTCTACATTTATTTTTGGTAATCTACAACTTGAGGGTCAGTGGTCTCTTACCGTAGACGTAGAAGACTGATGACCATCCCGAGTACTGGACAAGGATTCCAGCTAGTGGCATGGCAATCACAGCACCAGCATAAGAACCTGGACAACATTTAAAAAAATGTGTTTCTGGCTGACATTTCAGAATGCTTGGGTTGTTTCAAAACGTGAAGACCCCTTTTTGTCATATATGACAGTAAATAAAGTCCAGCTTCTGTAATTCCAGTTTTTTAAATCTGAAAAGCTGAAATGAAAGCTGCAGTGCAGGACTTTCCTTGTCAGAGAGGAGAACAAAAGTTCCACACTTTAGATTTATTACTTGTTCAGCATTTTTGCTTGAAAAACAGTAATTTATTGATAATCAAAACAGATGTCAATGAATCAGCTATTTGAACAGCCAACTTAATAGTTGTACTTCTAATTTTAAAATAATTTTAACATGAATAAACTAGCAACAAGTGTCTTTTAAGGTGATAACAAACAACAATCATCCTGAGACAGAGAGAAACTCTCAGTGACAACTGACTCACCACAGAAGGCTGTCGTGGCAAGGCGACTTCTCTCGAGAGGCGGTGCCCATTTCGCCCAAATACCATGACAGGCTGGATATGAGACCCCCTGTAGGATAAAGAGGAAATTACACTTTCATTTATGTTCCAATCAAAATATTCACAGTAATCTTTCTTGTTGCCTATTTCTTGTTTTTAAGAGTAAACAATAGACAAGAATCAAGCACCTCCACCAGTCCTTGAAACACCCTGACAATGATAACACAGCCAAAATGCATCCGTGCTGCAGTAGGGATGAGCATATTCAGACAAGACGTGGCCACTATGGCAAAGCCAAACACTCTGAAAGAGGAAAGAATAGAGAAAAGAGGAGACGTCCAGTGTGTATAAAACATGTGGAGTTATACCCTGCATGCCATAAAGAGTGAATTAACAGACCTGTTTGCTGCAAACTTCTGACAGATGAAGCCTCCTGGGATTTGGGTTACTATGTATCCCCAGAAGAAGGAGCCGTGGATCATTCCCACTGTTTCTGGATCCCAGTCAAACTGAGCTTTCTGTTGGGACGCACACAGGGAAACAAAAAATCTGTCTGCATATAAACATGAATTTAGAATTGATTCCTGAATACACTGAGTAGATTTTATCAATCAGAGCCAAGTGGCAACATCTGGGGCTTAGAAACCAAGTCAACCAAAGTGCCAAAAACTGCAGTTCCTCAAATGACCACTTGAGGCCAACTCCCAAAAGCGAGTCCATCCTCATAGAGCCCCACATCAAAATATGTTTAACTTAAAAGAAGTCACTTGATTAAATTTTATTGAGGCACAAAGTTGTGCACAATCAAGGGCTTGGAGGCTTTGATTGACAGCAGCCTCCAGGTCTCTGTGAGGTGTCACAGAGTCATCGGTAGCAATGCATGTCTTCCTAAGCTCCACCCATACTCGGCTCCAAAAAAACCCAGATGGTGAGAGCCGTAATGCCAGAATTAAGGCTTGGAAATGGTAGTCCATAAACCACTGGTGATGTCACAGTTGCTCCGCCCACTATTTAAGTTACAATGTCTAAGGTCAGAGCAGACAGCGGCTAATACTGATCATTAGATCAACTGGTAGCTGCAGTTGACTGACAGACTTTTCACTGAATCAGTGCTTTGCTTCACCTGCCTGTTTCCAGTTGTCTTACATTTTATCATATACTGTAGCATCAAGATTCACTTACTTTGAGTTAAGGAGCAGAGCTTAAGCCACACACTCACAACTCCGGAGCAAAAGCACACAATAGTGTCTATGGTGAAAGACTCCACATTCTTTGGCCATACAATGTTTGTTCACTCAGTACTTAACCTCAAACATAAATAATCCAAATGACACAGTGGTATTTTTGGGTTTTGTTGACCTTAAGAAAAGGGTAAAGGTACCACAGACTTAGACCACTGTTCCCACCCTATCTGCCTCCACTCACCACTACGACCTCCTTGTTGTCTCTGAAGATGGTGTGGCTGTTGACCATGCTGACGATGGCCACGCCCAAGTTACATCGGATACCGAAGGAGATGCAGAAGCCAATGCCAGAGAGGATGGCGATGATGTAACGTCTGGGTAGGCCGAAGCACGTGCAGTCCACGATGGGCAACTCCTTCTCCTCCACCAGCTCCGGCCGCCCCTCCGCCGACAGCTCGATGGTCTCGCCATTTTCCTGCTTCTTCTCAAGAGCTCTGCAAAGAGGAGAGCGAACAGAAGATATGTAGAACGACTGTAGTGATTGGACATGGCTGACAGGGCTGCATATCAGCTGAACATCTCTTCGCTATGTTGTATCACAACTTCCCCTATCAAGACACAAGGTATCACACTACAGAAATGTGCTGCTTTTTGTGAGCTTTTTTTTTGTGATTTTCAACCAGAAATCCAACAAGATTTGTCCAAAGTTTTGCAGGATTCAGATGGAGACTATTTTATTGACCAAGACTTGTTTTTCCAGCTAAACAAAAAGGATGTTACTCTTTAACAACAAGGTCTGTCTCTGTTGAGCTCTGCTCTGTAATGTTGCAAGAGACTTCAAGTAATTACAGGCTCTACGGGACACAGAAGCAGTTTTAGTAGAGATGGTCAAAGTCTCTCCAAAGGATTACACTGCAGCCATTGCAACCATGTCAACCTGAGTAAAACTAGTGAAACAATAAAGAAACTTTTGGCAAGAATCAGTCTTTGCACACCAAAGCATAATAAAAAAAAGTTCAGGTTTAAAAATACCAGAACTTCCCTTTAATATTTATTTCACTCTTAGATTTCAGCCACCAAACTCTGGTTTCAACACTGGAAACAGATCCTGTTCAGAGGGCCCTTGTAGACTGACAGCTTGATCTGATAAAAGTGTATCGATCTGGATGTTCAGACAATCTTCCTCGCTGTCATTTTGGCCTCTAACTCCAGAATCTTAACAAGAGACAGTCAGCACGGTTGTCTCATCATCCTACCACCACTGAAGCTCGCTGACATACCTTTGACCTAACCTGTCTTTTCTGTCTACTTCCTCATTTTTATACTGCATACACTCATCTCCTGACAGCGCGAGCCTGCAGTAAGAAATACAATGTTGGTATAAGACAAACAGTGTTTACAGAAACTCACCCTGGTGAACCCACGCTTCCTTTTTTTTCTGCACCTGTCTATAACCTGTGTTCATACCGCCTGCTAAGAAACCCTTAGAAACCCTGACCTCTGCCAGCGTTCAGTCTAGCAGCCATCAAATATGTATCTAAACGCAGCAGATCATCTATTAAACATGACGTGTGCAATGCTGAGTTCTCAGATCAGACTTGAGCCTTGCAGGTCCAGAACACAGTGCTCCTTTTATATTTCAGCTTTATTTATTATACATACTTAGGTTTTCATAACTATATGTTTAAGTTAAAAGCATATGTCCCAGTGACTTTGATATAGTAAATGTAATTTACAACCACTGTCAAGAGATATATGTTGTATGTGAGCGTTTGGTTGTGCTTAGACGAAACATATCAGTCAACTCGGCCCTGCAGCTTCGAGACAAAACACAACAACTAACAGTGCAGAGCAGGAATAAAGCTTGGAGAGGGGGATGGGGTGTATTTAATAGACAATTTCATAGCTGCTTGTACAGGACACAAAGAAATACATTTTCATTGGGCAAGAAATTAAGGCTATTGAGATTCTAAAATGATGGAGTAGCAAAAGTTAAGTATCCAGTAATCTCCTGGAGTAAAGTAACAAAATTTCTGGAAACTATGAATTATATTTCAGACAGTTTTCAAGACAGTTTCAACCATTGTAGCCACTTAGAAATTGTTTTCATGTAATAAAGGTGTGCTGGCCAGTCAGAATCAGCCATCGTGACACTGAGATGGGGGGCATGTGTGAGCCTTCTTGATCCTGTTGAGACTGAAAACCCACTGAACATCAAACACAAAATATGTTTGACAAGGCTTACATTAATCTGTAGTGTTGTTACTGTGACATCTAGATAAACCATTTCCAGTGAGCATTGAGCATAGCTTCATCATGCTATCAGATTTTCACTATGCAGGCCTAAAGAATTAATGATAATGATATTATTACAATATTAACATAAATAAAAAAAAAACTACTACTCAAACAATATTGTTATATATATATATATATTATTATTTATTTATTGTGTTTTGTCTTTTTTTTGCAAATAAACTTTACTGAGACTTTGAATGAAGGGAATTGGAGAGAGTCCATAACCCTAACTGTACAAAAGCATGAAAAAAGAAGAATTACACTGTGTCTTTTTTGCATTTTATAATAGGTATAAGAGGTGACAACTTGGTCAAGGTGTATTACTGCCCCCTAATGTGAAAAAATAAGAACAGCGAAGAAACTAAGTTATGATAGAGGTGCTGACATATTAGATTATTTATTGACACAATTTTATGATGTGTGTGTTATTAATAAAATATCAGCATTTCATTTTAAATATCAAGGTTACCATAAACACCAGTATATTGCAATATCCCTACATGAGCATAGAACTGCTGTAATGTAGCTTACCATAAACTATAGCTTGAATGCTAACTGTAGCTAAGCTTTATTCATCTCATTTATAGAAATTATATCTTGGTACTTGGCTTCAAAAAGTTGTTGAAGGTGCAGAAAAAGTGCAGAAATATATACACACTCCAAGTGTGTGTAAATATGTTGACTATTGGATTAACAGACACACCCTAAAATGTCTTGTTTGTACGAAAACTTAGTGTGTTTCTAAAATAGTATACACATGTGATAAACATAAGATATATAGACATATCACAAGTCCTAAATTTGTGTTTATGTTACTCTAGAGTGACTTACTTAATTCAGATGAATTCTGTTAGCTGTGAGAGACTTTGTTACTCTGTGTACTTGAATGAACCCTTTCTTAAATAAACTGCAATGTTACGTCTGTATCAAGTCACCAGGGACGAGGACAAGAATAACAGTTCTTAGATACAAGGAAATGAAAAGCATCAGTTCATCAAAAATGACATGGATGCTTCCATATCAAGTTTTAAAGAGCATTTAACTGGACTTTTACTTTTCACACACCTTTTCAAAGCTCTCAGATAAAAAACCCAACAGCAAGCAGACTGAGAAACAGCAGCTACACAATTATGAAACATAGATGCTCTATTAGTTACTGTAAGCAGGGGTTCTAACAGTCTCTGACACTGATCAAGTATTAATGATTCTTACTCTTGAATTATTAATATCTCTGGCTCTCTTGGACTATTTTTGTCTGAGCAAGGCCTCTCTCTTTGCTCTTCCTGTCTCCTTTTCATCTTTAACGTTGCCTTTTACAATCATCTCTCCTGACTCCTGCATAGTCTCACACACTTTTCACAACATTTTCTCCTTCTTCATTACCAGTTTATTTCCTAGTGTTCAGAGGATGCTCACAAAGATTGATTTCTATGCAATGGCATCCATGTTTTTTTTTTACACTTTTTTCTTCTACTATATATCAGTAACCTGCTGCAATGACTTTTCATGACTGACCCTGAATTAAGGAAAATCCGTTGTAATCCTTACAAGCTAGCTGACCTCTCCATCGTGCATCGGCACACCATGAAGAAAAGTCTGTAAACTAATTTAACTCAATAAGAGAAGTACTAAACTTTGAATTTTGATGACTTCTAGCTGAATTGAAAAGTCCAACTCTACTAAGAGAGTATTCCTGGCTCTACCCCTCAAGCTAATCTCTTAATTCATACGTCAAGGACAAATGTCGGGGCAGTTCAGCGGCTTGGTTCAGAGTTCAGTCAACAGCTTAGAATCATTGATAAGAGAGAGTCAAATAACTTGTGGTTCTGTTTGAAAGGTTTAAAAGCTGTCTGGAAGAAAACTTCAAGGACGTACTCAAGTTAGTCAAATAGCACAAAATATTAAAGATTAAACTGTAGACATTTACAAACAATAATCACACAAAATATGTATATTTTGGAGACAATAGCTTATATTTAAATGTAAGAATATTGTTAAAATTAAGAAGTATGTACTTAAAAAAGTTTAACTACTTTGTTCAAGTGGTTATTACATTTTCTTTTCTTATACTGTGGATCAAGTGTTTTAACATGTACATATTTCAGTTTCATACTGAGGGCAACTCATACTGATAAAGGATTCAGGAATGAGTTGCCCAAAGCAAAGACATTAAATTATTATAAGTCATAAGACATTATTTATAAGTATCTATATATGGATGCAAAATTCTCTTGTTCTCAAATTGTGAAACTTTGTAGTTTTTTCTTGTGATAACAGTGTCGTTAATTGAATATTTTTAGGGTTTTGCTGCTAGTTGGATGAAAAAGACATTTCATGACATCCAGTGGGATTTTGGGTCAGTTTGATTTGCATTTTTATTTTTTCTCTTAAGTCATGGACAAGTGCTTAATCAAATCTGAAGACTTTAGTCAGTTGCAGCCCTAATTTATTGTAAATAGATGAAACGAGACTGGTTCCTATTTTGTGTCACTGAACATATACTGTGTAACTGGGGTGTTTTAAATAAATATATAAGTTTGTGGCTTACTTGAATAGAATAGACCATGATTTAGAGTAAGGCACAGTGATGTTTCATCAAACACAACAAAAAAGAAATCAATGTTACTAAAAGAAAAGAATGTTTCCAGATTATCTTCTTAGTTTCATATCTAAAATACAAAAAATGGAGATAAATGAATAAGTGAACAGATCTCTGGTTGCTCCCCTCTCTGCGCCTGTGTGGCAGGTTGCGTGCAGTGAACAGGTTCGGGTAAGTGACCAGTGCGCTTTACGCACGGCAGCAAGGTACCGAGGGAGCACCTGAGAGCACGTGCGCTTCACGGAAATGAAAGCTGAGGGCTGTGCCGTAGGTCGAGTGGCCTAATCCTGGCTGGCTGTGAGGCGCCCTGAGGAGGGGGGGAAGGGACACGGTGACGAGCCATCAGGCTACTTAGCCAATAGGGAGAGAGAGGGAGAGAAAGGTGGCCAAGGTGTGGGCCCTGCAGGGATTTACGTGGGCCGACAGCTTGGACGGACAGAGGCTATTTCTGGAGAGGATTTAAGTGTTTAGACGCTGCATCAAATCCCGGGAGAAAGAAAGGGGAGTCCATCAACACCCTTTAGCGTTTAGATATCCATCACTGGCCAGACTCCTGACAACCCGATACATCCTTTCTCAGCCATGAGGATGTGTCACTTATTTTATCTATTTATTTTAGTTTTTGCAACTTATTTAGAATAACACCGGTTGGAGACCAATGGATGTTCCCCTAAACACACCAGAATTATTGCCCAGGTATCTTGTGTATCTAAAATTTCACATACATTAAAAAAAACCGACCTTGGGCCGCGTCGTTAAACCATCAACACAAGTTTTCCAAGTCTTCCAAAGCTCATTGTCCCAGAAGGACAGGACAGGCTGCAGAGCGCGTGCTCAGAGGCCACACAATGACTCTCATTGAGTTTGAAAGAATATATTTGCAATAATTAGACAGCCTTATCAAACAGAAGCTTGAACACATCATGTAAAAAACCCCTTACATTCCTGATAAAGCTCCACATAAAACGGTGACAGTTCTGTAATTTGACAATGTGACAGCTTCTTTAAAAACAAAAACACCATCGATCCAGCGCCTCATTTTACACTGATGGAACAGCTTTGGCCTAAAATGAAACTTAATTCTGTTTATTTGTTCCTCAAAAGCAAAATCACTGCATATGAGATTTAAACCCAATAGGTTTAAGAAAATTTGTGTGGCCAGAAAAATTTGGTCACTTTTTAAAAAAACAAACAAACAAACAAATAAACAAAACAATTATTGCATGACAATTGCCCAAAGATTGATAATAACAATTTCACTTTCTTATATGACAGAATCAGTAGCCTACAGGGGGACAGATGTTGTGCCAGGTCACCTACACCGATCAAGGCCTCTGGACGTCTTGATCTTAAAAGGAGCAGTTTGCTTTTCTTTTAATACAAACACTTGTTTTAAAACCATGTTTTGGCAACTACAGGCTCTCTCCTAGTGGCCAAAATTGATCGTAAAAGTTAACCATCGTTTTTAAAACACGAGGCAGCAGACACTTTTTGTGTTTAAGCATTTTCTGGTTGTAATTCGTCCCGGATAGATTTTTACATACCCGTAGATTTTCCCGAGAGTCTTTGCTGCCACGACCTTAAACCTGTCCGGCCGGATCTCCATCCTCACGACTCCAGGATCCGACCAATGTGCTGTCTTTGCGCGCTCCCGACCGAGCGCACAACCTTCTCCTCTACACCCTCCGCCCCGTGCTCCTCACTGACACATCAAAAAAAAAGAAACAACTTGATTTTACTTGATCACCGGAATCTTTAACCCGCAATTTCCTGTGCGGCGGAATCTGAAGCCAGCCAGCTGATATGTCCAGATTTAATCAGCCTCAACTGTCTTGTGTAAAAATCAAGCGAGCAAACATTGTCAGCCCCACTTTTCCAGAGTCCTTAAGGTCCAGATGAACTTCTTGACAATCTTTGCTGCCCTTGAATGTTTCACAGAGCAACTTTCGACTGGATCCGTGGTCAAACGGTGTCTCTGGCCGTGGTCCTGAAACCAGATTACCGCTGCCTGCGCGCTAATCTCTCCAAGTGTGTGTAGTGAGCGCAAGGTAGCATGTCACTTCCTTCCCCGCAGCCCGGCGTTTTAAGCACTGACTCTTCAAGCAGCGGCTATTCTTGGACCGCGCAGGACTTGAATGGAGAGAGTTGGAGTAAACACGGTCTGATCGAAGCATATTAACCAGAGTTCCCAGGTATTTGTAACACGGGAGGGGCAGGATGCTCCCTGGACGCTGTAATGATCCTGGGTTAAACTGTCGAGTATTTGATTTTCCCTTTAAAAAAAAATTGACTTGAGATCCAGAGTGAAGGGCTCCGGAAGCGTAAGAGAGAGATGAAAAGAAGTCTGAACTATAAAAAGTTCCATATTTTGTAAATTTTTTTTGTCTTCTCAGCTGTGCGCCTCGTGCGTCATACTAACAATGACAGAGCTGCCATAGTTACTGCGTTAAAACGATCATTACTGACATCTCCTCTCATATGGGCGTGAGAACTGCTTAGTACCTTAACATTATCACAGTTATAGCATGTGAACACGAAGCTGGATAAAGATTTAACCGGTAGACAAATAGTGAGCTGCTTTCTCTGATCGGCTTTGCAGCAAATGACAGATAACTGATATTTACTCTGTATGATTAATGTGACATCTATCATCAACTCTTACTTTCATGTAAAAAAATATTGAAGTGAGTGTGGATTTTCCTTTCTTCCAACAATTTAATAACGTGCAGATTCAGTGTAAAATGGCTTGAAGTACTTATTTTACTTTCCTTGAATGGAAAATAGTTCTTCCATTAAAGAAGAAGGATTTTAGATTTTCAGGATAAAATGGCAAGTGTCATCATTTAAGCAGTGAGCATAAAGGTAGACAAATTAACATGAAAAAATTTAGAGTGTAGTGAATGATCATTTTTTATTTACACACACTAAAAAAGAGACACACTTTGGCTGGTGGACAGTCAAGGAGGATCTGGGCAAATACACACAAAGAAGCAAATGGTGAAAAATTGCACCCTAACAATGCAAATGAATCCAGAGAATCAAATATAGGTCACTCTTGAAGCGTCCACACTTAAGATAAAATAATATGTATTTAAACTTTGTAATTTTGTACTAGTTAAGGACACCAAAATACCAACAATAACTAGATTAAGAGCAAAATGAAGGTTACCTTCCCCTTTGATAAAGAGACTGAAGAAAGAAGCAGCAGCAGTTTAAACAGGAGTGAACAGGTGCACACAGGCAGGTAAACGAGTGGAGGCAGGGACCATTGTGATCAATAGAGATGAAATGTGAAGGGCATGGCAAAGGCAACAAGGGAGAGAAGGAGTCAGACAGGAAATGGTGTTTTATTCAGTGCATAAATGTTTTATTCTAACAGCTGGGATCAAATAAAAGAAACAAACAGTAGGCTTTCCTCCACACAAACACAGACATACAGAGATGTATATGCTTAAAAAATGAGTTACACCAAAACCATTTTAAAAAGAAACTGTCATTTAACTATGAACTATGGAATTGTTAATCATAAAAGGTAAAAATGATTGACACAACACTTCTTTCATCTCTAGACAGTTTATTTCTATACTGAATGACTACTGAAAGGATGGCTGGTATCAAATAAGGTGCAGGAAAGATCTAGTTTATTGTTGCTGTACAAACATATCATCCAAATAACTACAGAATACACATGTTGTGACGCACAGGCAAGTTTTGGAGGCAGATTTAGTGGTTGGTTTGGGCAGTGAAAGGTCAACATGTCACGTGCTTCATGGTTAACTAAGGTAACTGGCAGATTTGGCAGCTGCGGCAGGCGGATGAGAAACTTCTTCCAGCATGTCACGGCAGGTAAAATTAAAGGGCTCCAGCATTTACCTCCGCCAAGTGTTACTGAAAAAGTCATTTTTTTTGCATTTTCCAAATGTTCAGCCAAATTTTCCCTCACATTAAAACATTGCCCGATGTGTGTAGATAAAAGAGGACAACAAGCACATTTAAATAACGACTACTTCTTCTTGATTGTCGTTCAAAGGTCTCAAACTGACAAACTGTCTTGAGTGTTTGCTATCAGATACAGCTCTTCTCCAGATCCTTCGCCGATATAGTTCTCAGAGAGTGAGAGGAGAGGAAGAGGGGAGGGAAGGGCATGGCGGAGGGAGGAGGAGAAAGGCTGGGCGGCACAGAGATGATGGATGGGGTGTCCGAGAGCGAGCCGTAACCAGCCCTCCGCACGTCTACTGCGCTGGAGTCAGCAGAGGCAGAGGGGTGGTAATACACAGGGGGAGGGTCCATGGGATCTGGGGTTAAATCTGTGAATGGATATATGGAAAATTTAAGTTCAAATTTGTGTATATTTTGTTTAAAATGATATTAGCTCACAGGTTGGAACCTTAGTTGAGCTAAAACCATGAAAGAATATAATGATCAGTCATGTTTCTGTGTCTGTATTTTACTTTAATGTACAATATAAACATTTAATGGTGTTTTTTTTACATAATGCAACATCATTCAAATGCCTCCAAATAGCAGGAAGTGCTTGAGCAGCAAGACGTCATGTTGAACAACGCAAATAGACACGACACAGCACGCTCATTTTTGATAACCAAGCCGCCCTGTGATGCTTAACAACAAATAAAAACCCCAAGAGACTAAAGAGGGAAAAGATGAGATGTTGACGAGTCCGGTTCTCTCTCGATGGAAGTCTCTCTCTTTGTGTCTGCTTATGAGGAGATGGCTTCTATTTTAATCTTCAGCCTCATTTTGTCACTCTGTGAGAGAAGTTTCTATGTTTATAGTTGTCAGTTTTTATTTTCACTTGACAAGTCGCTTTGTTCTACTGCCACTTCCTAGTGTAGGAAGATAATACATGAGTATTTGAGTATACAGGCGCACAAAATCATGTCCATAAAGGTTTTTTGGTTCAGTCCCTCCAGGCAACGCAGGCTCTGAATCAATAGAAATCTAAAAAAAAACATTCATCTACCTGAGTCATCATTAAGCTGGGTGTGCAGGTACTGCTGTTTGGTGTAGAACTTGTTGTAGATGCAGTAAACCGCAGCCATCAGAGTGCAGGTTCCAATGGAGGCCGCGATGAAAAGAGCCACTTTGGCATGATCTTTGTCTACATGAGCATCTGTGGAGACACGAACATGTGACACACAGAGGTTTCACACACAAATGGAGGTCAAAATGAGAGGGGGGGGGTTCAGGTCCAAGTCAAACGTGCAGGATTGAACATTTCTTCGAACTACACTCACACGTTTGCTTTGTAGTTAAATGAGTGGATTCGTCTTTCCTGAGTAAGTCCCGTATGTGGGGAGGAGGAGGAGGAGGAGGAGGAGGAGGAGGAGGGGGAGGTGGTGGTGGTGGAGGTGGAGGAGGAGGTGCTGCCGCGGCCTGATGCGCACCACTCTCCCGCTCAGACTGCAGGGTGTTCTGGGAGCTGCTCAGTGGAAACACCAGCAGCAGCAGGCAGAAAGCTGCCAGGCCCGCCATGCGTCCCCTCCACTGGTACACCTACGAGTGAAATGATACTTCCAGAAATAAAACCAGTGAGTGTTGAGTGTTCACCATTCAGCAGCCATACAGCTCAGAAACAGTCAAAACAACATGCAGTTGTTTTTTTACACCGCAGCTTTTTGTTCATAGCTATAATTTTCACTTGAATTTGGCAAACCCAACTTGATTTTACAATAAAAAGAGACATTTTAAACTATTTGATATACTCCCTCCCCCTCCACACACACACATTTTCTACAACATTTTAAGTGAATCTTGTCGGTTGTGCTTACCTGAGGTTGAAGCGAGGATGTCGGCTCTCTCATGGAGGGTGTTGGTCCTGTCCTCTCTGCCTCATCAGCTGACTGAGGTGAGACTGCATCCAAGACAACTGGACTCCCCAGACACCTTTTATTTCCACTGGGACACCTGTGAGTACTCTTCCACACAGGCGTACACACTCAGAAAATGGCGCACACGAGTGTTACTTTGAGACGGTCAAAGCGAAGGGGGAAAAAAAAAAGATGTAAAAATGTATTTTTAGCAAAGCTCTTCTCTGGCACGATGTTTTGGGAGCTTTTAAAACTGTTGACCTTGAATTTTGGGTTTGAACAGATTTTGAAAAAAACAGAGAGAAGACAGTGGTTGCAGCTTACAACCTTGTTTTTATTTAGATCTTCAAAAAGAAAAGTTGTGAGCCATTTAATATAAAAATGGCAAAATAAGTGCTTAAATATATTTGCAGAGGTCACACAACCTGCTGTAACACGATGGTGTTCAGCAGAGAAAAGCTCTGATTTGAGTGCAACAGAGCTCCCTACTGACACATAAAAGTACTGCTGGAATTACAGACTACTGAAAGAGTAATGAAGAGGTGTTAAGTCCAAGTAACTAATATCCAAGATATATTTTACACATTGTATTTTATATAGATTAAATATATATATATACCTGGATTCTCTGGACAAATATATCAAATATAATTTTATTTTTAAATTCACATGTTCATTTATCTACTAATGAGTCAGATGGATGCCATGTTTTCTTAATTTTTTTTTTAAAATGAGACAATAAAATAGGCTCTTTCTTTTAGATTTAATGTATTGCACTAATTTTGTTCAGGTAGTGAAGTCTCTGGAGATGAAGATTTACAGTGTTAATAAGTTACCCTAAAAGTCCTTTGCTGGCTGATTTAAAACATATTTCAGGAAAAGCAGTGTGTGTTTCATTACCATAGTCTGTACGACGCTGCAAGGACGCTCAAGCTGCTCAAGAAGCAACAGATACGAAGGAAAAACAAAGAAGTGTGCTTTCTTACTTTTCACTGAGTCTCACAGAAAAAGCTGTGACTTGAAAGCTCAAGCTACAGTAGCTCAGCTGCATTAACAGAAATCCTAATAATCTGGAGCATCATGTTTCAGGCTCTTGCAATTATTCTGCAAATACAAGCTGCCAGACATCTACAGACACAATGTACAGTACCAAGTGAGTCAGAGCTGGGAAGATTAAGCTTTATCCTGCCTGATCTCAGGTCAGAAGGGAAGGAAAATCTTCATATTGCCTCTACATGTTGTCCTCATAGACAGCTGTTCTGTGTTTACTCTGGCAGAAGTGTGATATGCTTCAACTTTTTCCTGGCACATAACGGCGCCGAGTGTGCTGGTGGAGAACATGACAGCAGAAATGCTCTTTACTCTGCAGAAAACTGCCAGCAACTCTGGGCTTTTAACTAAGTTACATAACCGCCAAATGCTTCAGTGGAGACATGCTGCTGGAAACAGAGCAGACTATGCTTTCCAAACTAGATAATGGAAAGAAATTGTAACTATTAGAGGGAGTTATCTCTGAGCTGATTATTAACAGAGTATGAAAGAAAATCGATATCTGACAGGTGATGTTTGTTTTATCTTCACATCAATTATTTATCACAGAATACTTACTCCTTGACTAACTTTAATAGAAAACACTCAAAACACTCAACTAAAACTCCAGTAATCATCCAGCTGTACTGTTCATTACAGTACACGATAAAATAAGTATATTATATGATACTGATATTTTAAAAAAAGGTAGAATGGAGGAAAAAGTTTCATTGTTATAACCAGCACAAAGTTTTATTAAGTGTTTCTTATTTACAGCTAATTCATACTTACAAAACAATATTTTGTATACAGCTTCAGAAGTCTCTTTTGGAAAGAAAAAAGGACCTGCATCCTAAAAAATAACTTTTCCAACATGTAAATATAGAAAACTGTTTAAAAAGTCAACACTTGGTCCACAGTGAGGACCTTGTAAAAGTCTGAGCAATGTTTCATTTTCAGCTTTAAAACATTATTTCCATATACTGTAGTAGTGCTGAAATAAACATATTAATATGTAAAACAGCAAAAATATATTACATTGCAATTCATTTTATACAAACATACAGACTACATACATTATTGTAAAATACAACCTCCAAATAAAAAGATCTAAATATGTTGAATGCTTTTAAAATTTTATTCATCCAGCCTCAATAAATGTGAAGGCACTTATATTTTTAATAAACATTCAACAGCTTCTAAGGTTGATTTGATTTGACCATAATCCCCTGAAATTGTAAAAGAAAAAAAAAGAACAAAAAAAAGCACCTTTGATTTACAAAAAATGGCTAGAAAAGATTTTAAATCTAAAAACAAATGTCAAAAATACCTGAATTTACACTAAATTGAAAGAGTAGCTTCCCTCTAAGTTCAAGCATTAAAAACAGATAAAAAACACAAAACAAAGTGTAATGTGCATTTCCAACTATGATAAAAGTTGAAAAATCCCACAAACTGTCTATAACATGTTCTTGATTGTTTTTACTTGTGCTATCTACATATATACATTAAAAACACCAGTTTACCTTGAATAGTCTTTTTAACCGTGTCATCACTGTACAAACAGTCTTTGTGCCTGTGTGCTTTACAAACACTGTAGACTTAATTTTTTCCCTTCAGCTGACTGGATTTGTAGTTAAATTTTGACATCACACAGAAAACAAACACCGCACTGTGATAGAAACTTACACGATCAGAGTCTGGATACAGACCTGATATTTTTTTTTACCCATTAAAAAAGAACAGCCATGTCAAAATAAACCTTCACTGTATGACAAAGTTAAAAGCATATCATCTGCAGCATTTAAGGTCCGTTTGAACAGCGAAGTTTAACATACATGTAGTACTGAGTGTGCAGCTACTCAATACACCTGTAAACACAGTGTGGTCTGTGATTCAGGTGTGTTTTGAGCTGTAAACGTAACTGGATGGCTTCTGTGTAGTGAACAGCTTTAACATCGTACCTGATGGCTGTACTTAGTTTCAACATGGCTGAGTTAACCCTTTGCAGATGTAACAGTCTGTCAGTCTCTCTTCTGTTTTGATTCAGGCTCAGTGAGTTCGCTCTAACTCAAATCATAACTTAAAATCTAAATCACAGCCTAAAACAATGTCTAAAAATGATCTTCCTTGCTGTGCTATAAAAATTGAGAGTAAATTATAACGATAAGACAAACGATTTAAATACATGCACAAGAGACATTAACCTGTTAACATCAGCAGATAACTGGCGAGTGAGCACTGCCTATAAACACCACTGAAATGTTTAAACTTTCTGTGTCCATACAGAAATGCTATACACCATTAGACTCACTATGTTAATCATAATACAACACGGGCCGTTATATGCTTTTCCATTTGGATATTCCAAATAGGCAAACATTTCCTAAAAAAAGGAAGATGTTCATGTTTTTAAAAGTCATAAGCTGTCATGCTGTCCTCAAAAAAAATATGTGAAAGGCTGCTGGATTTGAAAAACTGATCAAATGTTTGAGACATTTACTGATAAAATGAGGTGTAGGTTCTTGAAATGATGATAAGGTGGCATCTCATACAAGTACTTAAAAAAAAAAGGAAAAAAAGATTGCTAAAAAAGCAGGATATTGACGAACTGGAATTAATGCATTGTGATTGTTAGCCTCAGTCAACCATTCAAGTTTCAGTTTACATGCATATTGGACCTTTTGGACATTAAATGTCATCATGCTATTGGATAATTCTGTGAGTTTTAGCACATAGCTTCTTGAGTTATGGCCAAAACGTGTTCTGTGAGGTCACAGTAAACTTTGACCTCCAAATTCCTATCAGTTCTTGTTTCAGTAAAAGGACTTGGACTTTTGTTCTTGATTGGAAGACATTTTTTTAGATATTTTGTTCACAAGAAAATGACAGAAAACCCAATGCCTTGGTCTCTGCTGTCACTGACACAGAGGTGTAAAAAAGTACAAGTGAACTTTTTTAAACAAAACTTAAAGCAGGAACCTGATGTTATGTCCATGCCTTATACTGAAAACGGAAAATGTGGTTTTTGCTCATTTGGACAACCGTGCATCAGTGGATATTGTACTTTGTAGTCACCACAATAAGTTATTTGTTCCATAATTTTCTTATTTGACATGTTTTAAACTTTTTACATGTTGGAATAGTATTTTTTTTTTAACTCCTTGACTCCATATCCCTCGGATATGTTTGGATTCATTTAAATTAAAAGAAAAAGTGGAAAGTTTTTAAATATTTAAATAAGGAATCTCTTGTCACACAGCTGCTCTGCTCGTGTCACAGCTTCACAAAAAGCTGTGAGATCACTAAAATGCTGACTGCAAACTGCCAGTCTTTCCTCACAGTGTAACATCAGGTCCAACGTTTAGAGGGAAGTAGTGGTCCCGTTCTTCTGGTCCAGCTCTGATATGTCAGTCATGGGGGTTTCACATTTGTCGTCAGTGTTAACGATGCTGTACTGACCAGTCTCTGCGTCTCTGGCTGTTTGCTTCATTCGGTCCCGCAGGACGGAGTGGATCAGGGCCACTGGGATGGGCATCATGGCAAACATGATCAGCAGAGTCAAGACAGCCAGAGCCCAGCCAGGGTACTCCAGGTACTCCTCCTGAGCCTAAAAAAAGGGAAATCAAACCACTTATTTAAGAACTTAATCAGCCATAATTGTGCATTATATATTTACTGAGAACTAAGTTGATTTTTTTTTTTTTCCACTAGTGGGGCAGTAGGTGTGGAGTTGGCAATACAGTTTGCTGTACTGTTAGTAGCTGTGTTTTTTTTTAGCATAAAGGGTTAAAGGCATAGTTCTTCTCTTAATATAAGTTCATACCTTCTCGTGGTTCCATGCCATGTAAGTGGGGTTTGTGATTATCATGCGAATGGCGGTGGCTCCCAGCAGCCCCAGCATTGCTAACGGGCAGATGTATTTCCACAGATATTTGTAAACCACACTAGGACGCCAGCCAAGCATTACCTCAATGTCATCAAGGAATCTTTATAAACACAGAGGGGTAAATGTTCAGAAAATACATATTTATATGATACTGATAAGAAAGAGAGACAAGCTGCTATTTTCATGGGTTTTAAAGTTTTAAGAGTTCAACAAAAGTTACCCACAGTCTGAGAAAACACCTCACCTGTCAGCTCCATACAGCCAAGACACGCTGAAGGTCTCAAAAACCACCACAATGATGAGGGGCAGAGTGGCAGAGTAGTCATCAAACATTGCCACAAAGTAGTTGCCACAACGCTGAGTGAAGAGCAGTCCGATTAGAAAGCCAATGATGCAGCTGAAAACTACCGCAAAACAAAAACAAAACAAACATGTTAGGACGAAACACTTAATCAAGAACTGAGGAGAGAGAGACATTTGTGGTTTATCCTGCAATTAACTGCAGCAGGTAAATTCACATATTTTGCTCCCTCACTGATTTTTATAATGGATTGTTAAATGGAAGTAGCAGGGTGGTAATACAAGTTTATACTGTTCAATAGTATTTAATGGGCAACGTTAAACTTACACACTGTGGTAAGAAAAGTCATCACTAAGCAATCTGCCCTTTGATACAAAATGTGAACATGAAATTAGAATTTGTTTTGCTGAATGTATGTAACAAATGAATTCAGATTTTATATCGCCAGTAGATGTACTTTCTTGTCACAAAGCAAATAGTGAACTTTCATGTCAGTAATGTGACATAAAGGTTTGCAAGGAGGTAAATATAAAAAGGTGTTTACTTGTGAGTTTGGTCTTGTTGTTGGCCAGAGTTTTGAAGCGGTCAGTGAGCGGGGCGAGGATGCCTTCCAATGTGCCAAACATCGTGCTCAATCCCAAATTGAGCAGCATGAGGAAGAAAAGAGCTGACCAGAAGGGGCTGCCAGGCAGGCGTGACATGGCCTCTGTGAAGGCGATGAAGGCTAAGCCCGTGCCCTCCACACCCTGAGTACAGACAAGAGCACCAGCTTTAGGTTTTTATGCACAGCACACAAAATACAAAGTAAAGTCACTAAAGCAAAGTGACAAACTTTACCTTCTGCATCTCTTTTTCCAGGTCACAATCTGTTAAATTGCCAGGGACATTATTTCCGTTTTGTTTGAACCAGGCGCTGTACTCCTCTATGGCCACAGAACTTGGATTAGAGTAGTCGAAGGTTGGCATCAGGCTTTTGTCCAGATCACCACTGCGGAGCTGATCTGACAATGTCTTCAAATTACTAAGAAAAAAGAAAATAAAAAATAAACAGTTAGCGTGCTAATAGTACGGTGGATGTTGGCTATGACTGACATACAGATCTGCAGCTTGCATATGTGTGTCTGCACCATTATGGAGGACAAAGACCATTTATTTACTAGTGACTGACAGTTCAGTCATAAAATAGCATGGTTGTTTTGATGCATGACTTAATGTTTACCCTCTGATCTGTCATACCTGACTATACATTCTGAGACCTTCTGTTTTGCACGGAAGCCGAGCACAGCAAACACCACAAGAGTGGCCAGCACAGACGTGAGGAAGTTTATAGAAGAGACGGTGAAGGCATCACGATGGCAGTTGTTGTTCTTGGGATTGTAGGAGGAGTAGGCGATAATGGACCCGAAACCAAGACCTAAGGCAAAGAAGACCTGTGTTGCTGCCTGCCGCCACACCTGCACATCGGCCCAAATTTCCAGCTTAAAATGTGCAGAGAAAACAAAGGGTGTGTCAGGGGAATTTTCAAAACCAGCCACCCTACACTTAACCAGACATTATCTGCAGGTACCTTGGGGTAGAACATGTAGGTAATTCCCTCTAAGGCTCCATCCAGCAGAAGTCCTCGGACAAGGAAGCAGAACAGCACCACATATGGGAAGATGGAGGAGAAATACATCACCTGGGAATTAAGAAAGAATGATTACATTAACAAGCCAGCAGTGAACATTACTCTTTTGTGCTGCAGTGAGCACAGGCACTTTGGCTTTAAAGTTTGACAGGCACCAGATTCAGCTGCATTACACCTGGAGGATGCATTTTGTTTTAAGAGGAATTGCGGCTCATTGTCAACAGTTTAAGCACTGAAAGCCTGTTATGCTGTCAGTAAGAAACACAGCAACTGTCAGTAATGCTCCATCATAAGACTGACCTGTTGAATATTCTTGAACAACTTGAGCTGGTTTATACAGAGCAGCACAAAGCACAACTAGCATGTGAGGGCACATCAAGCATTTTGACCATCTGCTTAAATCCTCTATTTTCTAAACTGCGTATGACCACATATCTGCAGACTGCACAGATATACATTCTTATAGCATTAGTGAATGAGTTGGTCTAAATGTGCAATGGGACGCCACCTGAACACTGTGGGGAACAACGACTCACTTCCTGTTCTATTTTGACTCGTTCTGCAAATCAACTCATTTGGTTGTATGTTTGTATGTGTCACCGAAAATGGAACAGTAACTTAAGAGTTCAAATTTTGTGTTTCAGTTTCGTTTTTGGTTTTGAAACCATTATAGCCTTGTTATGAAGGCAAAACCCTCCTTAACTGGAGAAGAAAAAATGCACTACAAAGTACCATTTTTCTTTTTCATAGGATGTGCTCCAATAGCTCTTATCTTAAATTGCTTAGTTTAATCCTTAAAATTTTTGCTAAAATAACAATCCATTTTCCTACAGAGATAATTGATGTTTCATATAATGTAAGCTGTAACTGTGTGAAACGCCGGATATAAGGTTAAGTGGGATAAAATTTCCCTTCAGATGTTAGAAATAACCAAGCGAATAATCATTTTCACAACTGATACAGTATGTTTGTAGGACTGTAGGAAAAGGTTTGTCCGAAAAGCTTGGCCATAAAATGCAAGCTAACAAAACTTTTCAGTCCTTTAACTAATAAGGGAATTTAGCCATCTGAAGTGGGTCAACACATGAGCCAGACATTCCAGAGACTCCATCATGCACGACAAACCCCGAAATCCAAGCCCAGCGCATGACTGGGATTTGACCAAACCGAGAATGTCAAACAGTGTAGCACAGGATGTATTGTGTCACTTAGTCAGTTATTTATGTAAGACGAGGCTTCTCCTCTCTTGACTTGTTTATCCTAATGCTCAGTATTTTGCTCAGTTGGTCCTGAAGTAAACGCTGTAACGGTAATCAAAGTAAACTTGTTGCTAAGGTGGTCCAACCATTCCAAGCACCGTTTCACACACATACACATATGCAAATATGCACCATCCTACATGCAAATCATAAAACATAAATACGTAGTAACAAACAAATAATTCATTTAATAAGTGTGCCATGTTTGAAGTGGTAACTCATAAAGCAAGTACCTTAAAAAAGTTCCATTCCAGCAGTTGTAGTATTTAAAGATTCAGATTATAACATTTCTACAAAAACATCTGACATAAACAAACATAAGACAACATAAACAAAAAAAGACTTATTTTTTTAAATAGCTCAGCTGCCCTGACCTGCCCTGAATCGACACTTTAAAAGGCCACAACAGAACACACAGTTACCTTGACAGAGGTCTTGATACCCTTGAACATTCCTAAGCACACTATGGTCCAGGCTGCCAGCAGACAGCAGACGATGTAAGGGTTGAAAGTGCCCATCTCATCAATCGAGTCTGTGATGTCCAAAGCGTTGCGGTACCAGAAATATGATGTGGGGGAGCTCTTTTTACATTCTTGTACTGGTGCAATGAGAAATAAAAAGACAATCAGGCACCAGTCCGAAGCACTGACATGAATATTAAAAAACTAAGTAACTGCTCATGTCTTGTCAGTTTTGAACCTAAATGTTGTGTGTTTACCTGTTACATTCCCCTGTTCTGGACACTGTTCCCAAGGTAAAGGGTACTGGAACGAGTTCCCAAGATAGAAAAGACTCCATGCAAGGATGACATTGTAGTAGAGAGCCACAAAGAAACACACCTGGGGATATTTAAGAACAGCATAAATAAAGGTAATATGAAGTTGCACATATCATTTAAGATAAGTCAACAAAGGTTGACAAAAAAATATGTATATGATTGTAATAGAGTGTCTCTCTTTTGAGCAGCAGTAATATTGGCCTTGACAGAGATGGTAATGCAATAAAGTGACAGCCTTCCTCTTCGCAAATACTTCATCATCCTTTTTCACAATTCAACTACTGGTACACCTCATTACATCCTAGCTCCCTGTCAAAACATATTGTTGTAGATGCCCTACAGCTGCACTAAGACTGCTTTTTTTACAACGTGGCAAAAGCAAACCAGAAAATTACTGACCAAAGCAGAAGAATACATCACAGAATAAAACCAAAAAAATCCATGCAACATCATACTGAGAAATGCCTTCCAGCTTCTGCCTTCAACAGGCTGTTGGAGAAAAGAAGTGCTGACTGCTCTTTGATGACTGGCAACGAGGCCTTAAACCTTTGCCAGAGCAAACATCTGTGCAGTGTGCAAATCTCCAGTACATACAGCTAAACTTCACTTCTTCTTCAGCACTCCTTCTTCTTAAAGTGTTTGCATAGCCCTTTTGCTTCTTAGATTTCATGTGAGAATTTATTACCTTATGTCCCATAGTCCAGAGTTTAAATGATTTAAGACAAAGTTAACATCAAGTCTCATAACCTACAAAATGGTTTCAGCTGAACATGATATTGCACCGCCTCTGACCAGTTCTCATTGCATTTACCTGTTTTTATGGCTAAGCCTACACTGCCTGCTCTCAGCACTATAGTCTTTGTTTTGACAAGATTGGAGGCAAATTAACACATTCATCTGGCTTTAAAAGGAGGTCACAGCCACACCTGCCATACTACTGCCAGCTTTCAAGAGGGATAAATGCTTCTTGTTTAAAGAATAAAACAAAGACTTGTAGATATAGGGCATTGCAGAAATGGTTATTGTCATGAGATGTAAATAATACCTTAAAACTGAACAGAAAAATAAACACATTGATTCATTCTGCCAAAGATCAATCCCCTTCCTCTAACTCAAGACATTTTATTACATTTTAGACTACAACAAAAGACTTTAAACCACTTCAAACTACATTTAAAACTGCATTTAAGATGTTTTAAGACTTTTTAAGGATTTGTGGTAACTATGGGTTAGATCAGTGTCTTACCACACAACTGGAGTAGCCAATGCCTGCAAGCTTGGGTGAGATGTACTTCCACACTCCAATGCTGCCCTGTCGGATGGCCTGACCAGCTGCCAACTCGAGAAAGAATAAGGGAATGCCCACAACCAGCATGAGCAGCACATACAGGAAAAGAAAAGCTCCTGAGGGGAAGAATTGACCAGTACTCAGTTAGTAAATGTGTACCACAATTTAAAACTATGATGGGGAAGTAAATATATTGTTTACGGCTCAAATATAACAGCACACATTTGGTAGTTTATGCATTTACATGCAATCAGTATTAATAGTCTCTTTCATCACATGCTCATCCTGAGACAATGACGCTGGCTCTTTTTTCTCTCATTTGACTAAATACTGCATATCCAGCACCCACAGGTTATTATTTACATGTGGTCCCAGAGGGCCCATGGGATTCAAAGCTGTGACAGCTTCCTAAAATGGATGTCAATAATAATAATAATAATAATAATAATAATAATAATAGTAAGTACTGACCTCCTCCATTTTGATGGCACAAATATGGAAACCGCCAGACATTGCCGAGCCCAACACTGAATCCCACCTGAGCCAAAAAATACTCTATTTTACTGTTCCATCCAGCTCGAGCAGCCGGTTCAGACGAGCCCTCTTGGCTCTCCTCAGCAGCATAACCAGCCATCTCTGACTCTGGGGTTCCTGTCTTGTCATCATCAGTTGGCAAAGGCTGCTTCTCCATCTAAGACAGAAGAGAACAGAAGAAGAAAAGAAAAATTGTCAAAATTCGAGAACAGTACGTTGCGACTGATTTGTGATAGCCAACACAGCTACAATGTTTTCATAAATTTATGAGAAATTTTCTGCAGGAAAAAGTTGTTTTGATGATGCTGCACAGTCATTTGTGAGACTGTTATGGTGTCATTTCTTTTTCTTTCTTTGGTATTTGTTTCTTTTAAAAGATACAGAATATAATGTGTTCACAACTGCATGTACACATGAATACAATATTTCTTTGCGCATAAGTACTGGAGAACATGTTGGCTTGTGCTTTTTTCAGTCCATATTAAAATGAATGCAATTACTTGTACACAGTTAAATGCCTTTAGAAAATATAGGCATATTTGGCATATACAGGCATAGCAGCTACAGAAAACAGCCATCCCCAAGTTTAGTTGATAAACTTTCTGCCTCACTTGCTAGACCTGCCTTGTGGATAGCATTACATCCTATTTAATACTGGTGAGGGCGATGCTATATTGTGAACTTACACTTTTTTAATAGAGCATTCATAGGTTGTAGTTACCAAAACACAGCTCTACAGAGAAAAATGTTGTCATTCATCAATAAAAGGACATAAAGCCTCAGCCAGGTCCTCAGTCAGGAAGTTGATGGTGCAAGAAGATGGTTATCTTAGGTGTGATTAAAAAACTATTTTCCCCTCATGGGAATGTAGGTTGATTTAATCAAATGATTTGTTCCTTCTTTATAAGACAATTTCAGACAAATCAAGGAATGGTATGCTTATGCTGCCTCCAGTTAATTGTGTTTAAGGATACAGATATTATCCTGTTGGCAGGGTCCTTTCATATTTGACACTATTATCTATGCTCTCCGATTTGTTTATGAATACAGTCCCTTTTTGTCAGCTCATACCCCACAAAATTTTTGAATGAAGCAAACAAGATTTAGTACTAGTTTTGATCAAAAGGCGGTAGCAGGGTAACTCATATACAAACAAACGTTATTTTCAGTAACATTATCAGCACAAACATGACAGGAAAATCAATTAAAAATACAGATTACTCTGACAAAAGGTATTATATTAATGTTACTTACCTAGAATGACTGAATGAATTGAGTTTTACAACAACCTCGCTGTGTTTACATACAACCTTATATTTAAAACCGTAGAAAAATGCGTCCTTTTTCCTCGGTAAGGACCTCCAAGTACCCCTGTTGTTTAAGCTAGCATGGCGCACTTGCTAACAAATGTTCATATTATCTTCACCTGTCAGTCGAAACCTCAGCACGTTTCTCTGATGTCTAACAGTCTAATGTTAGCTTCAGCATGGCCGCGTCCGTCTTAGTCAGGACTATGAACACTCAGGGATACCTTATATGAACCAAACTAACCTGGTCACCAGTTGAGGTCCTTCACGAAGAGGAAGAAGAAACAATGGAGATCGCAGGATGTAAACTTAGTACGACAATAAATTGATCTTCGGCCAGTTCAGACGACACGAGCACGTGCAGCAGCGGTTTAGAGCCTCAGTAATTATGTTGTAAAGTACAGAGCGAGCTCCCCTTGCATGTGCATAATTAATAAACGAAATATTTCCGAACCGTTTAACTCAACAAATACATGTATAAACCAATTTATAAATATATTTATATAGGTGATGAATATTATGAGTCGGCTACAAACCGCGCTGACTTTCTCGCGGTCTGTTGGTAAGGACGTGGGATTGTTCCTTCCGCGTGATGCAATACAATGAGCCCCACCCCACTTACTACCGTGCTCCTTTATGGTAAATCGGAAATTTGTACACCATCATTTACACTGACAGAAGTACCCAGTGGCTTTTTAAATCATGATTGAAGAAATAAACCAATAAGACTTAAAAAGTATTTTATTTCTAAGTGGGGCTAATTTAATCTACTTTAGCCTATAAATTACTGCTGGGTAATTGAGCGTAAAACAATGAATAATTCATATAAGCTCATCTTCTTTTTGAATAAAAAAAGGAAATCTTGACTGCACAGTAGCTAACACGTAATTGTCGCTCTCAAATAGGCCTACATATAGTGGGGTTTAAAGAAATCTAAGCCACAGAATCTTCCTAAATAAAAGAAAAAAATGCAATTGAAAATGAAATGGAACAGAGGTAGTATCTGCCTGTAAAGTATCGGAAAATGGAGTAGCCCTACAAAACCCTCAAAATTAACATTAGCCTACCCAAAGTTAATGCAGGCCTACTTAGTTACTTTGAAGCACAGCTATAACTTTGTAAATGTTTCAATCCTGTTGATGTCCCCGCATTTGCAGCTTCCGACCTCAATACTGATGCTCTCTCACACTCACCGGGGGGCTTGAATGTAGCACAAGTCTAAACGCCGATCCTCTTAGGATTTCCTTCCCCAACACATGTGCCCAGCCAATATAGTGCCAGACTGACCACGCAGTTTAAAAAGTGGAGACTTCATTTGTAGGTCAAAGCATCGACTGTCTGTTATTACATTATTGGTATCATTAGTCATACGTGGCATATGCTTACTTTTCTCAAACTCACCTAATCAGATACAGCCTCTCTATTTTATTCCTTTTTACTTTATAATAAAGCGAATAAATATAAGCTGATGCAATAGTCTGCTCCAGCAGCATGAGTTTCTTGGAGACTGGCATCATTTCGTGTCCTTTGACCAGAGACCATAACACATAGATGTTCAGAATCTGCAAAATTCAGAGCTTAATTTTCATTAAATTCCTCAGTTCTGCTGGATTCACTGCAGCTCTCCCTCCGGTCAAATTGACCAGGCATTGACCATCGCAACTGAAAGTCAAACACAAGTTGCATGCCACGTATGCTTGTTTGGAGGCAAATAAAACACAGAGAATCTACCGCCACTGTAAGCTCTAAAACAACACCGTGGCCTGTGCCTTTGGAAATAACTGCATGCATTTGATAATAACTGATAAATACCTTTTGGTATCTTAAGACAGAAATCCTTGAAATATTATCCCAAATGTCCTCAAACCAAAGTCAAGTAGTGGTATAATCTCGCTTGCTGCCGTTTAACCCGACTCCGCCTATCTCCCTCCATTGGTGGATTTATCCACCTCCAGCTGAGGACTGTTATGAAATGTGACACCTCACTTTTACATTTATTGTAACCTATTTTTAAATGCCCCGAGCTCGTACTCCTTAGGGTGCTTTTATTTCTAAGGTGCTGGAAGTCGCTGCTGTCAGCAACCTCCCAAAATCTGCATGTCTGAAGGCGCCTAGACACAAGGCACCTGTTGCTTTTATATTTTCTGGAGGTTTTATTTCCCAGAATTAAGGTAAAATGCAATACGAATAATTGTGTAAAATGCTTCAAAGTTATCCAATTTAAATAGGCTAAAGTGTGTCTAAATAATACTGCAATGAGTCAATAGTCTTCAAATTTAGGATGCAAATTCAGCCTAGTTGCTAGGAATCCCAAATTCCTTGGGAAAATACTGAGGATATGACATCATTTTTCCCATTTGAAGCTACAACCCTACAACATTGTCCCAAATGTGTCCCAACAGGTGAGAGACTAAGTAAATATTTTTATCTCTAAGGTGGGGTGGTAGACTAGGCGGGACCTTTGCAAGGTGACACACCTCACTTGTACAGAAGCTTTTAACAGCAAAGAGAGCAGAGTGAGAAGTGATACACCTGCAGGTACGCGGAGACACAGGACAGGTTTAACTGTCGCTGTGTACACACATACACAGCTGTTAACATCAGGAATAAAGACTTGGAAACCTATCATCCCTGGTAAGTTGACCAAAAATCCTTTTAAAAGGATGAGTCTCTATAGTATAGATCTTGTAACATTCAATACAACTAATTTTGGTAACCATTGATCAGAAAATGTACATAAAGACATTGTGGGAAACTTTTACATTCATATTGTCCAATATATTTGAATGCTCTTGTTTGTGTGTAGTAATTTGTTAACTGATCTAGAACCCATTTAGCCCCTGTTAATGTAGTACCTTTGTCTGTTTGATGGAATATTAAACTACTGATGTGCATTTATTGATCTCAACAATACTTAACTGGATCAGGGGTTGTGTTCCCTTTGAAAAATATTTCTAGTGGACCTATTTTGCAAAATTATGACTGAATATATGACTTTTTTTCATTCCAAATCGCGTTTTAGTGTAAACATGAACTGTGGAGATTAGAGCCTATACAGCAAAGTTATTAACAGAGTACTAAGGTCGATTACTTGCCACAATTTTTAATTTTAAACAGATATAAACTCTCAGTTATGCTGGTGTAGAAATTCAGTCATTTCTTTCACATATTTTCACTCTTTTATTTAAAAAAGGTGTGCACAAATTGCTATGATTTATTATCTACACTGCTCTGTCTGAGGCTTTTATTTTGAAAGTACCAAATCATATACAAGTATAACATATAAAACATGTGGAAACATATCAAAATGGTACCATATACCTTTTGATGAAATCAGTCTAAAGGAAGTACAAGTGATACTGGACGTTTATTCCCTTGATACCAGTAATCCTAGTATTGATGGTCACCGAAGAGCAGAGAGATTGAATAGTGAGATACACTGTATTGTCGTCTGACTGGTTGGGCGGCTCGCTTGCTCACACACACATGCACACACCACATTATCCCAGGTTACAGAGGCAGAGAGAGGCACAGACTGGCGTGAATTCAAACAGGGGAAGGGAACATTTGACTGAAACTGTTGCTCTTGCTGGTGCTGGTTAGGACTTGTTAGTTTAGGATATTTCTAGCTTTAACATCAGCATCAGTGGCAACAGAAGAACTGCCTACAGGATTGATTTGTGAGAGGTTCAAAGGTCCTTTGTAACTGTATATTTTCTCACTCTAGAGCAGCTGACACAGTGGACAAAGAATGACAAACATCTCACGATATCTTGTTAACGTAAGTCTGCTCTGCTATACATTACACCTTAACTCAACCCTGTTCCTCAAGATGCATTTTTTTCCACACTTTCTCATTCTTTGACCTCTGTCTCCTTCTGCCTGCAGCACCTGCTGACATTCTCGCTCCAGGATGGGGATGTGCAGGGTGTGGAGGAAGCCACGGCACGTCTCTCCTTCCTGGCTCAGAACAAAAAGCTCTGGAGTCAACAGATGTACCTGGATGTTGGAGAAGAGAGCATTCTTCTCCGAGACATACAGACCCAAGTGAGGACAGATGCATGATGGTCATAAGGGTTTGTAGTTTGTAAAATGGATGAGGATGAGATTTCATAGCAACTTCTTGTTTCATCCACTAATGCAGGATGAGCTGGAGAACTACTCTTTCAAATCCATCTACCGCTGCGACGCCATCAACACGGAAAAACACTTCCCATCCCTCCTTCTGCTGGTCTGCCAAAGCGTAGAGCAGAAGAAGCCTGACATCCACTTCTTTAACTGCGAGACTGTGAAGGTGAGTAATTACACAGTAGTGAAACTTCCCAGTCAGTCCTGCCTGACTCTGTCCTGTGTGTGTGTGTGTGTGTGTCAGTTTTGAATCATAAGCCTGGTTCAGGTTTTACAAGTGATGCCACTTCCAGGTTCTCATTCCCGCAGGCAGAGCAAATCTGTGACGACATCGCACGAGCAGTTTCAGATTCCTCCGCCAACAGGAGCAAGAAGGCCCTTGAAGCCCTCAGGTACAGTGAATGTCATGGTCACAAGCAAAATATTCTGTGTCACCATTTTGAACTGTACCATCAATTTGACATCATGACATCATCTCCTTTATAAAGTTTCACTTCAGGGGATCAGTTTCATATCTTAAGGTGTGTGTGTGTGTGTGTGTGTGTATATTTGCCTTTATATTACATGGGAGGAGGTTGAAACCAAAAAGACAGACACAGATAATACCCAATAATCCTGACACATCCCATTCAAACTGTTTGCTTTTCTCCTCTTTTACTGCCGTTAAGTTTTATTTGCCAGTGAATCAAAGCAGCACCATCCACCTGTCTGAGAAAGAGAGAGAGAGAGAGAGAGGGTGGGTGAGAGACAGAGAGGACAGTGTAAACAGCTGAGAGAGAGAGAGAGAGAGAGAGACCGACTGACTTGTTTTACCGGTTTTCACATAACTTAAGTAGGTGTGACAGAGATAACAAGGCCATTGTGACAGAAAGCAGGGAGAGAGCAGAGAGGAGGGACGACGAAGACGGCGGCAGCAGAGAGTGTGTGTGTATGTGTGTGCTCGACGCCAAAACTAATTACCTGCTTTGAAAAAATCTTCTCTTTAAGGGACCTCTCTTTGAGGAGAGACACATGTGGTAAGACAAACATGCAGCTGAGTTTAGATGCTGATCCAATTAATCGAAAGCCTGAGTCAGCACTCTGAGATAATTGCATGTAACTTAAGTATGTAAAAAGTAGGATGCAAAAGTAGGAAAAAAATACTTAACATATTTACCTAGTGATCCACGCTGTTGTCTTTTTCTATTCAAAAACCTTTTAGTTTGTTTAAAAGGATAATGAGACACTGTTTTGCGCACAATGTAGGCTGTGGCCATGAGAAAGCACAGTCAGACTGTTTACTGTATACTTTTGCGGTGGAATAAGGGCTCCAGGATTGAATTTCAATGGCATCGCATTATGTCTGTTGATAAAGTACTACATTGTCTGGCTGAATTCACTGATCAAACATGTCCTAATGTTGTAACTTGTCTCCAGGGCTACATCCACAATCAGAGCGAGTCTGTCAGCAATCACATTGGTTGTTTATAAAAGTGTGTTTGACTTCTTTAAGCAACTGAAGTGTGTTTCCTGTGATGCTGCCATCTTGGATAAGAACATTACCTGTATTTATGTGAGTGTATCAAGGCCCTAATGTCTCCATTCATCCTTTAGGCTTCCTCAGAGCGGGGGAGAGATGATCGACCCCTATGACATCCCAAGCCCACCCATTGCTCATGCTCCAAATCCCCCACCACCCAACCCTCCACCTTACCCAGGACTCAGAGGTAAGAGAAAAAGACTTTGAAGGTAATAAATAGGAAAGAGAGAAGCGAGAGGTATTTAGGAGCACAGAGATTGCTTTGTGTGTTTGTGTGTTGGGGGGAGGGTTTCAAGGATAAAGTGGGCAGGAAATCCAGCATAGACTGGGGCCTTGAAAGAAAATGGACGAACTAAATCCTCTCCTCTCTTCTGTGACAGCGAACGGCGTGAACGGGCCCGACATCTCCTTCCTGCGAGCAGAGAGAGAAGTGGTACGCCTCCTCATCAACCTTTTCTTAACCTCCATGATCAACTCTGGCTGTTACTTATGTCAGAAGAGCATAACAAACTCTTCTCTCCCTCCCCCAGGGGATCCTCAACCACTGCTTTGACGACATCGAGAACTTCATGGCCAAGCTGCAGCAGACTGCAGAGGCTGCGACGGTGCTGAGCCAGAGGAAGAAGAAAAAGAAGAAAAGTAAAAAGCAAAGTGCTGAAGGTAAGAAGAAACATTTTGCAGACGATAAGCAGAAGAGCATCTCTTCGAGGTGAAATAACACAGCGATGGATCCTGATAACACCTCCATGTGACCTATTTTCTTGTATTTTCTGTCACTTTTTCTCAACAATAGAAGATTTACTGACTCTGAAGGCCCGCCCTCCACCAGAGGAGGAGTTCATTGATATCTTCCAGAAATTCAAATATTGCTTCACCCTGCTGGTGTGTATTCGGTCAGATTACATTTGATTTATCATTGTTACCTAAGCGTGCTACAAAGTGAATCCCCTGTTTCTTTCCTCACAGGCTCGTCTGAAATCCACCATCTCCAACCCCTCATCAGAAGAGCTTGTTCATTATGTATTCAAACCTTTGGATATGGTGAGTAAGCAACATAGCTTCTGCGCCCCGGTAGAAGTCTTAAAAAGGCAACACCTGTTGTCACTATTACTATAAATATAAGCTTTTATAGCAGCTTAGATCAAAAGCTGCAATAGGACATGATGAACATCTTAAAATAGAGGCATGTGTCCTATGATGTCACATCATTTAGTATCTGTGGGCTGATCAGCAGAGGAAATATATGTAGATGACGTTCAGAGATTGCTATGGTGATTAAGTTATATGACATGATGAGGTCAATTTTTTATTTACCTAAAGGTAAATGTACAAAGGCGGGATAATAAGCAATACTTTTGTCCCTGACCTGAGCCGAGCATGTGTCATGTCAAAATAAAAGAATGTCATCGGTGTGGTTGAGTAATGTTTCCATGAAGTTCAAGTTCCACTCAGTATGTACACAAGGTCGTTCCCTGTGTGTTTAGACCAATTGAAATTCCAAACACTTGATGGATGCAACATTTGTTTTATCTGGGTTACGTGGCAGCGTTTGTGCAAGTCCTTGGTCTGAAACATTTGGTTTGGATTTGAGCTGGACTGTCCTATCGTGAGAGATGCCACGTTTGCCGTCCCCTGACTGCTGCTTTGTATTCCACTGCTGGTGTCCTCCAGCTTTCAAAGTTGGTTCCTCTATGACTTTCTTCAAGCACAGGTCTTATCAGATTTAGAAAACAGGACAAAATATTAGCTCTGATAACATTTATTTACTTTTTTCATGCCTCAAGGAGCTTTCAAATTCAAAGGCCCTTCATGAAAGGCAAAATGAGTTGGATTTGCCTTAAAAACAATATATTATTTCTTTGTGATTTGTGATTTTTCTGGATGTCAGCCTTTCAGCAGTAGTGTGTAGCTTCCAGTCAGTAACAGTGAAAGGCAGGACTCTGTAAAAACACAGATATCAACATGTCAAACCTGAAAATGGTGCAAAGTTTCCCTTTGGTTTCTGAGTCGAGTGACCCACTTCCTCCAATGAAAAAAATGATTTCCCACTGCACAAAAGGGGCCAACTTTAAATGTTTTTAAAACATAAAACATTTTAAAACATCAAAACTGGCAAATTCTACTTATTCTGTTTGTAAGGGAAATAATAATTATGTAGTCTTACTCTTCATTTACTCTGAAGTACAATCAAATATAAGCAGCGAGGAGTGTTGTGATAAACTGATACTAACAGTAATATTCCAAGCATTTCGATGGTGTTAATAATACAAATACGATAATGTTATCTTAACAATAGATTGCCTTTTAAATCCTTCCGTCCTAGCTTAAAGTATGAGGCTGTAATACAAATGGAAAAATAATCATTAAGTGTACTTGTTCTTTTGGTACATTTTTGTGGAGTTGTGGTTATAGACTTTGTCCAGTTCCCTGCACTCATATTATAAATGCCAAAAAAGGGACAAATGTTGTTATTGTGAATTAATTCTCTAGGCTATGATTATGGTGGAGTGAAATTTTGATGTTGTGACAATCCTTTAAGCTTCATATGACTATTTTCCTCTAAAATGTGAAGCATCAGACATTAAGTTTAGGTGTGTCTCAGTAAATGTTTGATGTCTAGTCTCCTTTATTCATGTATGAATGGGTCCTCACGAAGATATTCAAAGGGTGTAATGGGTGTGTTTGATATTGCGTAATGGTGTGCCTGAATAGAAACAACATGGCCTCACATTTGTGGGACTGTAAATGTCATTTTTTAATATGTGTGTGGGTGTGTCTGTGTGTGAGTGTGTATCCATTAAGCTTTTCATGTGTTTGCTTGAGCTTCAGTTGTCGGCTTAATAATCAAATGTGTGTAAACCATCTAATGCACCGTGATTATTTGACTTTAGGGAGCATGAACATTGGTTTTGTCTTACCTGTGCCTGTGCGTGTGTGTGTGTCTGTGTGTGTGTGCAGATGGTAAAGACAACAGGGGGACCGTCCCTGGGAGCCTCAGTATCCAGCCCTGCCATGACCAACTCTGCCATTGCTCTGCTACAAGACAATCTGAACGAGGAGGAGAGGCAGCTGTGGTCGTCTCTGGGTCCCAACTGGACGCTCCCACGGTCAGTGCCAGCAGTCAGCAGATCAGACAGGGGTGTCACTTTTCAAGGAACATTAAATTCATTTTCTCAAGGAAAATAATCCACTCGTTCCAACATTTAATTGTAGAATTAAGATTTTTTCACATCGTATTGGATTTATATTTTGCCAATAGATACAGCTGACAGATGTGCATCATCAAACGTCCTCTGTACCAAATACGAGCTGCTCATTTCTCTTGAAAAACAGCTCTGCAGCCGCATTAAGGCCGTACCGCCAAGTTTGAATGGGAATTTTAGCGTAGTAAATCTTTCCACCTTGCCAACAATATAATTACTGCGGCCACAGTCAGCACATATTTTAGTGGGATTTCTCTGGCATGAAACTTGCCAATGTGAAGGTATTTGGAGTTGCCACAACAGAATGGCTACTGCCTGCTTTAAAACCAAAATAACAGTTTAGCTATCAACATTGTAAGAACATGATGGAAATTCTGTTTAACATAGTTTCAGTTGCATTTTGAAGTTTAACCCGAGTGACTCTCTGCGCAGCTCTCAGCTCAGAGGGCCTGTAGCTCCGTACACCCCTGTGTTCTTGGACGGCTGGAAGCCGGAAGCCTTGAGGGCAGACGGGCAGGTTTGGGAGGATCCTGTTGAGTCACAGCACAAACATGAAGACCTCCGTGTAAAACAACAGGTATGGAATATCTGCGTGTGATATGGGTTAGTTGCTCCATTGTGTCAGAAGAGATGAGAGCTCAAAATATGTGCGTACAGGTACAACACGGGTTGAGCGTAAAAATAGACACTCAATAAATACATAAATGACAAGTGGAAGTGCTGGATGGTGTGATCAGTTCTTATAATTTTGGGATCTTTTTTTCAATGAGGGCCTTGTTTTGCACTTAAATGGCCATATGTTTCTCTAAATCCAACTCTGCTGGTGAAAAACACAATTTCATTTTCTGTCCCTTGCTCAGGGTTAAAAGTTTTGTGCTTTGCAAATCAAATAATACATTTTTTTGTCTTGGCCTTTGTCTTTAACTACCATATGAATTCACTACACTGCATTAATGGCTTTCTTAGCTGTGTTTTGGGCTGTTTTAAAAAGTTCCTGCTGGTGATTTGACTATAGTTTCGATTATGTTTAGCATGTTATCATTATTTACACTGCTTCCATTGCTACATAAAATGGTTGTGTTAGGAAGAGGTTTCGCTGGTTGGGACACCTGTAATACAAGCAACAAATAGGAAGAGGATTTTTGACTTGTCTCAGCTTGTTGCATAATTTTTCTTCAGAAAGTTTGCTCATGTAAACAAGGAAACCGTCAAAGTATTGCTTTACAGTGTGTTTTAGTCAGTCAAACCTGTTCCTCTCTGCTTGTTTATTATGCTCATGTATATTCATGAATGTCCATCTTCTCTTCACCCACAGCAACAACCGCCACCTCAGCTGGTCGGCCCTCCACACACCAACATCACTGATGAAACGTAGGTCATATTAAACAAGCAAAGCCGCAACATTTCCCTTCCCTGTAACTGCATGAATAACCATGTGTGGCTCCTTTTCCTCTCAGAGACGGCAACACACTCCCACCACAGCCTGAGAGACTCTACAGCTGCACCTACGACTTCATAGCCAGGAACAGCAGTGAGCTTTCAGTGCAGCAGGGGGAGACACTCGAGGTAATGAAGTCAAGCCATTCCTGTAAAATCATTAAAAAAAAGATGCACTCATGGTGCATTCAGGAACCCATCATTGAAGCTTACAGAAAAATGTGCATGCTGTAAATGGAACAGTAGGTTTGACATTATATAAATAGTAATCTCTTCTTCATCTGATAGGTGGTTGAATCATCCAAGCGCTGGTGGAAGTGCCGTAACCGCTTCAACCAAGTTGGATTCGTTCCCTTCAACATCCTGGAACCTGTGGCTCACATAGACAGCCCCGTCACCAGCAAACCTCCCAGTGTAAGGCACAGAGACACACACACACACATGCATGAATGCGCATACGAATAGCACAAACACTGAGGTATGCTCTCACCTGTACACACCTTGGAGTGAATTCCGATATTAATTTCCCTCCGCTCCCATCTCCTGCAGGCTCCAGCTCCACCACCCCTTGCCAAGACGTTCTCCACAGTCCCACCCAGCCCGCCTGCTCCACCTCATACCCCCTCCCCCTCCGCACAGCGCCCACGCAGCTTACCGGCATACAGCCAACATATACCTGCTGCAGATGACACAGAAAACAAAGGTTACTTACCACATGTGATTGTGTGGGAAGTGTGGGTGTGTCACATAAATGGTGTATTGAGGAAGTTTAGGTATACACAACTAAAATGTCTGAGAAATACTTAAACATCTAAACACTTAAACATCCTCCTTCTTTCTATCATTTTGAAATTTTCAGTAATGCAGGTGAATGATGAGCTGCTCCTGAGGCTGACCAACGGGAAGACCAATCTGCACAAACCTCTGGTCATCCCTCGCTCCTCAGATACCTCTGTTCCTCTAGACTACCACTCTCCTCCAGAGGAGGTCGCTGAGTGGCTGCGAGGGAAGGGCTTCAGCGAACCGTGAGTCACTGCTGACAGTCTGTTTACATGCTGGGAATGCTGCCAGTACAATGTTTTATTTATTTGTTAAAAGGTCCACATAATGGACTTCCTTTAACACTGATTACCTAAAAGGAAATGACTTAAACAGAGATTTCCTGCATCAAAGTACACATTCTGGCTATGATTGGAGAGATACTATCATACCACTAAAGGAAGTGAAAGCTTTCAGCTCAGAAGATTCAGTTTTATCTGTCTAGATTCTAACTTTGAAGTCATTTGAATCATTTTGTTCCTCAGAACTGTATCATGCTTGGGAGTGCTGACAGGTGCCCAGCTCTTCTCTCTCAACAAGGAGGAGCTGAGAGCTGTCATTCCAGATGAGGGCGCCAGAGTGTACAGCCAGCTCACTGTGCAGAAAGCACTGCTAGAGGTACATTCAAGGAAAACTATGGCTACTTCTACTACTAAGTTGGACCTTACTTACTTGTTTTTATCAGTTTGTTAAAGATAAAACTATTGAGTGAAACCCAAAAACCTTTTTCACAAACCTTTTCGGATTTAAACACGCATCCTGTCTTCTGGGCAGAAAGGTGCTCCATTTTTTGTTCATTCACATTGTAGGTAGATGGAAATATGGTCATAGTTGATGGTATCGTAATAATTAACACAAAGTCATCATGTCAGTGAAATACTAAACCTTTTACCCTCATATGTACTAATTTTCCTCTGATTTGTACAGGATGCCAGAAGAGCCACAGAGCTGGAAGCGGTCATGGAGAAACAGAAAATGAAGGTTGACCTGAAACTGGAGAGCAGCACATTGTGAGCAGCAGAGGAAGTTTTCAGATGGAGTGTGTTCTTCTAGTGGCGTCTTCACTTTAGAGTGAACCCTTCAATTATCAATCATATTTATCAGAGAACAACATGCAATGGTGACTTTGCCCTCCAATATTACCTGAGGTCCATTATTGAGGGTCATTCTAACAAAAAAAACTTTGTCTTAAATCTAAAGTATTTGTCAGCAAATAGGAAATTTTATTAATTCAAGCTGGCACCGTTCAAATCAATTAACATTCAAGTACACTATTTGTATTGTATAATGTTGGTTTTCATGTGAATATTTCCTCATGTCATTTCCGCCCAGTAAGTGAAGACTAACTTAACTGAAATGTATTTATCTTTGTAAACCACTTGTCTAATAATTCAACCATAAACAATATGTTGTGACAATGAAAGAAACACCAGCACACAATAAAATTCAAATGATGGATTCATTTTAATTGAGACTTTAAAGAAAGATTGCCAGCAGAACATAAACAGATATGACTTCACACATGAGGTTTAAGTGATGCATCCATTAAAATTTGTTTGCAGTTACAAATCTATTCACAAAGGAATTTGTCTAAATTGGGCCAAAATTTCAATTTTCATGACTTGACTAATAAAGGTATGTACAGTTATAGCATTCGATTTCCCATGTATCATTTTAAACCCTACTGCTTCACATGCCAACACTTCACTTTAAAGTTATCATTTATTTTTGAGAATTTCAAATAAAAAGAAATTGAGATTGAAACAAATTATGAACAAAATACTAAACAAGCATTGACTTATACTGGCCAAACTCTCAAACAGATTCTCTTCACTACTGACAAAATAAAACATGATTAAAGAAAAAGGTGGACAACGGGAGAAATAAGGTTCATATTTTTACTTGCCACTTTAACCTTTTGGTTTTCAATTGGGCTCCTAAAACTTTACCGGGGCTTTAGCATACTAAGTATATGGAGACAAACATTCAAGAACTGCACTCAAGTTGTATGACAACAAATGTTTACCGGAAGTAAAGAAATATTAAGGAGATTAAAAAGAAAAAACTGATCAACAAAAAAATTGATAGGCTGAGGCTTTTCAGACCATGACAATCAGAAGGCCCAAAACATATTTACAGTTTCCGTATCAAAAGACCATCATTCGGTAATAAAAGAATGTGTATCAGTCACATTTTATGCTTCAATCCAGCAGACCATCAGTTTGAATTGGCTTTTTCTATTGGGAGTCATTGTAGGGCAGTTTAACAAGACAGTGGGTGTATTGGATACAGACAGCAACCAAATTAGAGATGTAGGTATTACAATGCACTCCACTGCTGATCAATAACTAATTTCATTCATCCAATGCATTCTTCTCATATATCTGGTTGCTTTAAATTTAATCCATACAATATTTCAGGTACACTCTGGGTCAGCTGCATTTTCTGTTAAAGAAAGCAAAGGAAGGAGGCAGGCGGGAGAACAAACGGGTCAAGGCAAGGACTGTGATGACATTAGGTTATTATAAATGGAGTAATAGGTGAGAGAGACAGGAGGAGGTCGTGTGTAGTGATCGACGGGAGTTTGGTCTTCAGAGGTCCCCCATGTCCCTGTCATCTCCCCGGCGGGAGTCCGACCTGCCGTTCATACCGTCCCGCCTGTCTCGGTCCCGTGATCTGTCCCTGGATGAGCGTTCTCGGTCCCTGGACGACCTGGAGGACAAGATCACATGAGAAGTTCAGGGAACCAACATACAAAAAAGCATACAGAGAAGAAAAAGAAAATGCAGGAGTGAATTTGAAAAAGTATGATATCTTACTCATTACCTGCTAAAAGCTAAAGAAATTATACACTTGTGAATAATTTCCGAGCTTCAGACTAAACGTAAACATAAGAGATATGTCACCATTTAATTAGACAGTTAGATCTGTCTGTTTAATTAGCATTGTGCGTTTGTACTTTTTCGCCTAGAGTTAGATCTTGTCACAACTGGCCTGTCACACCTTTCAACTGTCTACAGAGAAAAACAACATCACAGCTGAAAAAAAAGCAACAGCATGGGATTTCTGTGACAAACTGCACCAGAGATGTTTCTTGGAATATTTTTGGGGGCTTAGTCCGAACTGTTGTGTCTTTGTTGTGGCTTTACTTGTGTCTGGAGCTCTGCTCGTGGCTGTGACGGTGTCCTCGGCTGCGAGAGCGGGATCGGCTGCGATGCCTCCTCCTCCTCTCCCTGGAGCGTGAGCGCGACCGGCGCCTGTCTCGTGATGTAGAGCGAGTGCGTCTTCTTCTGCGGTCACGAGAACGGGACCTGATATAAATAGAAGACAACATGAGTTATATTTAACCTCAGATTGTCCCTTTAATAAAAACTGATTATGAAAATCTATCGACCAACTTTCTTACCTTCTGTGCTCTCTGCTCCGTGATCTGGTTCTAGGAGGCAAGTGGATGCCAAAGCCATGAGTTTGAGCAGTAAACATACACTTAATTTAACAAATGAACATCCATAACTGTCACTAGGATCTTTAAAGTCTGTACTTACCTCTTTCTCATCCTTTCTTCTTTCTCTCTCTCTTCTCGTCTCTTTAGGCGCTCCTGGTTCCTTTTCTCCTGCTTGTCGACCACAGTTTTCTGATCAAAATAACAATGTCGTACCCAATTAAAAATGAAACTGTGCTCATCCAAACCCCAAGACAGTCTATGACCTATTTTTTTTCTTCTCTGTATGTTTTTCAAAAATCAGCTTTATGTGACTCCTCGACATACTTGTTGTTATAATTGAGGCTTGTTTTAGTAAAGGGTTTAAAGTGAACAGCATGGCACAATTTGGCACATACCTTTAGCTGGTCCAGTTTCTCTCTGATCTGGATGAAGCCAAGGTGAAGCTTCCCACCAAAATGGTCGGCCAAACGACGGTCATTGTCATGGAGACCCAAGTAAGCAGAGCAAACCTCGCACACCCGGAGCTTCTGCTGCTGAAAGCTGGAGGCTGGCATGGAGTTTCTGTACTCTTCCTGATGAGAAACATTTAAGAAAAAAGCAGGTGTTACACAACCCAGAGAGGGAATTACTAATATGAGGATAAACACCACATCCCCTTATGCTGGGAGTCATTCTCCTCCTTACCTCTGCATCCTTCTTCCTGGTGCGGACCTTCTCCACTTCCTGCAGGACCTTCTGGGCCTCATCAACATTGCCTTCAGCTCCAAGCTGCTCAGCTTTGGCCAGAAGTTTCCCAATTTCCTCATTGAGCTCATGAACCTTCTCTGCCTGCAAAACAACACCAACACATTTACATTGACTTGTCTATTTCAAAGCACACGGTTATAGCAAACTGAAAGCTGCATGAAAAAGGTACGACTCTGTTCATATGGGTCAAGATGAGTATAACAATGTCTGCTTAAACACCTCTGGTGTCTTACCTTTGCTGCCACCTCAGCACTGATTTCTTCCTGGGTCTCTGCCAGGCGTTTCTTGGCTAGTTCTGTCCTCCGGTCACAATCAGCAATGAATGACTCCAGGTGATCCACCGCCTTGAGGAGAGAGAACGTTTGTCAACAAACACAGTAGACTTTCTTACATAAGCACACTAAGAACTCTCAGGTGGGGCCACGCTGACTTTTGAAATGATCTGCTTGAGAGTTCTAGACATAAAATGCACTAAGTCAAGGCACTTTACGGTCAACTCTGTATTTTCATTGTATACATCTACTGATCCAAAACTTGTCGACTAAAAATACTGTTGTTACGGTGCACATATTGTCTCTTAGAAGCTTGTGTTTGTGGTGCTCTTACAAAAAAAAAAAAGGCTCCATTGTTGCACTTAGCTACACAGTCAATAAGGGAAGGTATAAAAGCAACAAGCTGCTTCCCCACAAAGCAGCAGAATTTAAGTTTGGATTTGGTAAAATACATTTATTGTGGTAAATGTAAATGTTGTGGGTTGAAACTGCTGTCACTAGCTGCCAAGCAGAGCCAGCCACCCACACACGCCATGCCTACAGTTCATCTGTGGTTTTATTATGATGACTTGACTATGATACTTTGATCTGTGCAACTGTATTATTTATAGACCGACATCACTTACATCAAGCTCGAAGAATAGATCTCTTTCCTTGGAGGCAATTTCATAATCTGCCCTAAGTGCCAGGTCATGGATCTTCGTGCACTCTCCCAGGTCCATACGCTATCAAAACAGAAAACGCAAATGTGACTGCACACACTCATATCAGAATGAATGATATCCTATGAGGTTAAGATTACTTGTAGTACATGATTCTCCTCTGCATTTTTCTGACATCCAGTTAAATAGATAATAGATATTAAATAAGACTGTAGGCCACTTACAGTTCCAGACAGGATGTCATGAGGACAGCAGTTTAGAAGATGACTTTTGCAGACTCGTTCATCAGTGAACTTGACCCTCTGTCGCGTCTCATCCCCTGAAACAGTCCAGAAAACAACTAGTGAGAAAGACCTCACATACTTGGTAGCAGAGGCGAGGTATCCAGTGCTTTATTAAACATCACTATAAATGCTCTACACTTATTGGGCAGATATGTGTCAGAATAACTGAACTTAATCACTGTGTCCACCTATATGAGTAAAATAGGTCTTTCTTATTTTTGATTGTCAAGATTTTGCATATACTTCTGAAATATAAAGTAATAAAGTAGCTGTGCCTCTGGTAGAAAATTTTGATCATTTATTTAAATCTCAAGGTTAAAGGACTAAAAGGTTAATGTGTATGCATAATATGGTACACCTTTTTCTTGGTGCTTACCTTACCATGCCATCAAAAAATGTGTCCATGTCAGAGCCTCAACTGAGTTTAAGTTGGGACAAGGCTTAATGTCCACTCTGTAAATGTGGAGCATTATGAAACTATGATAACAGAGGCACAAAACAAGTAAATGACTACATTCGTCTGGCTTAATAGTGTGAGGACAGCTACTTCGACTTTTCAAAGTGTTCATTACATTTCAATATATTTGACTATGCAGGAAAGACTGCCCTTTACACTGTGGTAAGAAATGTAAACATTTCAGGCAAATGTCCAAGCCAAGCCCTTTTACAAATATGAAACATTGAAAGGAATTCAAAGCAAAAATACAAAAAAAATCCAATGAAAAAATTTAGTTTATACACACTGCGATCTGCACCACATACTGTACCCTTCTGCATCTTCAAGACCTCAGCAGCAGAATTTTAAACCCGCTGTAGAAAAGTATAAATGGGAACAGTTTTCTTGCCCATACCTGTAGTAAGAAGTTGGGAGTCATACAAAAGTCAGACTGTAAATGATGTGTGCAAAGTTTTCGTTTCGTTGACTGCTAAAAGTGCCTTTTGAAAAGAGACGTCTTAATGGAAAAACTGCTTGTCTGGATTCAGCGCGACCAGACGTCTTAGCTCAAGCTGCATAAAACTATTCCAAATTGTAATATTCTATTGCCACTGAAGATATACCCATTTGTTTGATTACAGAAAGACTACAATAAATTCCGGAAGGCAAACAAATTGTTTGGATATTCATCATAACAGCTTTAAAAATTATGTGTGACTCACGGCTCGATGAACATGAGGCTTTTCTGCAACTCCTTTGCAGATTGATGTAGGCTGGCAAAGATACACTGAACCTTAATGAATAAAATAAAGGGGCCACAATTGTTCAGTTTGTATGCAACAAATGTATGGGAAGAATTTGATATCAATCTCATCACACATCCACCCACAAACTCACAACATTAATTCACTCTAACTGCACAGCTCAAATTACTTGACAAAAGATAATCCACAGACCTGTAGCTCAACTTAGTCTTAGTCTCACTTGGTAAGGATGAACATCTTGGTTTATAAAACGGAAGGGCAGCAATGAGCTGTCATTGTTTTGCCCATGACAATCAGAATTGACAGCTGATTTTTGTTTTTAATGTCTGTATCCATAGGCTTAAAGTAATCACTATAACATATTTTAGCACATAAAAGCATTAATTCTACATTATATATATTAGCAGGGTAACAACATTACCTTATTTTTTTTGACAGATTTGCATTTGTCAGATTTACTTGAGCAATGGCGCTGATTCACTGTTTGTGTTCGACTCAGCTCCACCCCATTACAATTGTAAGGTTCAATTTTAAATGACTTCACTATTACCATTGTAAGTTACTTATGCTTATTTACAGTGACCAACATTATTTAGAAGATATAAAGGACAGCTATAGCACAAGTTATCCAAGAGTATACACAACAGTTTGAACTAGGCCCACCATAATACAGCCAAAATACTAAAAAAATACTTACCATAATTGAGTTTGTAATGTTATTTTAAGAAATCTAAACGAGCACTGCAATGCAAGCGTTTTAACGTTTGATACTACAAATATACCTCATACTTTTTTATATGTGGAAATTTAAATTAATAAGCTCAAAATAAAATTTCATATAACTTGGTAATTATTCACTTTTCGGGTATAGTATACTTGCGGCACTTCCAAGAAGTTACACAATTGAGCTAAGTGGTGACTGCGATATATTTTTACAAATTTGCTAAAGGCACCTCTGACGTTATGACTTGAGTAGTTTTGTCAAATTAAGCAATTAATCATTTCATTAATCCGGTCCATACAGCATTTAGTCAGCAACAGCTGGCAGGACCAACGCCATGAATAGCCTTCGTGTACTTTGCAACTGTGTCATCCGCTAATACTATAAATGTAACGTTAACAGAGTAAAAGCAGTGTTATTTGAAATTTATTATATTGTATTAAGGTAGTTATATATGGACTAACAAATGCTAGGGCTTACATATGATTCAACGACAGGTAGCATTGGCGCCTGACGGTTCCGTATCTTTACGGCAGACAGTATCGTTAGCTAACTTAGCTACAAGCTAGGAGTTACAATATCGCTAAAAGTGGTAAAACGTGAACCAAAACTGTGGCATCTCTTGTATTGAGCCAAAATGGATACAAACATTAAATCCTAACGTCAATCCGTAAAGGGTACTTAACTATTACGTTACTGTGTTTAAAACAGTACTCTGCTGCACATCCATTCATGCAGGTCTGTCCATCACACACCAACACAAGCCAGCCTCAGCAGTGGCTCCATCTTGGCTAGTTAGCTAGCTCAGCTAGCATGCTACGGCAACTCACCATCCCTCGCTGTTCCCATTAACTGGTCGAGCAAAGCTCTCATTTGTTGCTGGGCAGACATTGTTGTGGATCTCCAGTCGTTAGGACTTTAAAAAAATAGCAACTGAAAAAAGTTCCTTTATATTTTTGTTAGGTTATTTGATAATTTATTCGTCCAAGCATCACCTCGCTCAGCTTTCTCAATTTCGTGGATGAGCCAGTTTCCGTTTAACATTAGGGAAATGACGAAAGGCCCTGTGTTTGAAAGTTCCGTTGAGCTAACGATAAAGGGAGGGCTATTGATGTGAAATTGACCAATCGTAGTACTTAACGACAAGTAAATTAACCAATCAGAGTGGCTTTTACTCAATACTAGCTCAGGGTTTTGTGCCCTCATTTTACCTGACAGGCAGTAGTTTTTCACGGCCCGTTTTCCATTGGTAGATCATCTTACTACACTTTACATTTATGTTTAAGTTGAATAAGATTAATAGTAAGGTTAGTGTCATAGTTAGGGGTTTTGACATCGCCTGGGTAAGTGTATCTTTACGTAGCAAGAACAACTGGCTCCTCGAAAGACAAACTTAAGGCAGTAAAAATCACAGAAGCGGTGGCCTTGCTCGTGATTTGTTTACGTAGCTAAAGTTGACAGGCAGCCCTGTGAGTGTCAGGCCTACTGCTGCACAAGTGACCACCATTGACGGCAGCAAACAGTTAAGTAAGAAACTTTACTCGGGTCAGTGTAAGTTCGAAATTGAGCTTCAAGTGGTGGGACTTTGGTGATATAGTTGCACCATATTCCCACTTATGTGGGGTCGGGGCTTTGTTCAACATGTTGTGACTCAACCAGGTGTTGATCCGCGAACTTTCTAAACCAAAGCTCGCTAACAATGATAGCTATCCGACATTGAACTTCTCAAAGCAAGCTTACTTCAAGGGCTATTTAGCTAAAACCGCACGGTAACTCCTAAAATCACTGAGTTTTTACAGAGGCTTTACTTGGTAACGCACACACATAATTTTATGAGTAATCCGCCCATGGCTAAGGAGTAACGTTTAAATAACATGATGTGCTAGCCTGGGCTGGGTGATTATGATTGTTCATTATGGGTTTGTTGTTTTTGTGCTGAGAAATCTCTGGAGTCAGTGCTGGCACGTCTGAATAGGCTCAGATCCACAAAGGTTGATGCAGCAGAAAAAGCCAGACTGATAGACACTGCTGCCTTCAGTATTTTTTTATGCACTATATCCGTGAATGCCAGCGACTTTTGTCCGTTGTTACTGCTGGTTACTGAGACGCATGTAGGTGCGTGCTCGACTCCACACTGGGACAAATAGAAAAACAAACTATCATGCCATACTGGGGATGTTCACTGACTATTTGACATTCAAATGTGTATTTAAAATCTGCATTATATTGAGGTAAGGTTTCACTTAAACTTCCTCTCCCTGTCGTATAGATCTGTGGGCTGGTAATGCAACGATGGACACAACAGCCAATGCCAGTGAGGGCGACCCACTGAAGAGGGGAGAGGATGGAGCAGAGTCGGGAACAGCACCATCAGCAACAGAACTGAAGAAAAAGAGCTGCAAGGAAGTCTTGGGTTTCGCCAAACTGACCCACTGGCGAACGGCAGTCTTCTTCCTCTCTTTGTTCCTATGCCTCACTGTAGTGTTTGCCTTCTCCTTCATCATCCCCTGCCCCGTCAGACCACAGTATCTTGTTTCATGGAACAGGACTTTCCCTGAAGCAGGTGAGTACAGCACTGTGCTTTTCACTACTTTGTGGGTATTAAATGTGAGACTAACAATTCCTCTCTTGTTTCCTGCTACAGCAACCTATAACTTTTTAGCTATTGAAGATGCAAGCAAGGACAAGGTGATGGATGTCATGTTTGTCCTCAAAAACACAGAAGGCAGTCAGAACAATACATGTGCTGATGCAGGTATAAAGTGTTCCCTAAGTTAATTAAATTGTCTGAGAAAACAAGTCAGATTACTGTGTATTGTGTGTTTGTTCTGTATAATTCAGGTGCACTCTGTGTGTTTTTTTTCCAGGTCTGCTCTCACCATGCCTGTTTGTGACAGCTGTGGATGGGACAGACGGTGTGACCCTTTGGGAGCGTCCCCTGAACTCAGCATACCACTGGGCCCAGTGTGGTCTGGACAAAGATACAAGCAGAAACTGGGACTGTCTCCTGTCCCATTCTGATCAGCTCACAGCTATTGATAAATACACAGGTTAGTTTCTCATTACTTTGCCTCTACATAATATATGTTATATCTTACAACACATTTTAATGATGTATATTGCCATACTACTTTCTACAAATGTACACACTAAGAGCACCTTTTCCTAAAAATACCTTTAAATAAAAGTAAATAATTTCTGTTTGAACACATTAGGACTTTTCTGATGTTATGTGTTCTTGTGAAAATGGCGGTAGTCTATCTAATTCTTTCAAGAATTTTATTGTCTACAGGTCAAAAACTGTGAAATAATTTTAAGAAAAAAGACAGAATTTGTCATTAGAAAGTAATTTTTTGCTCACAAAGCACAATCCATTTACTGATTGTCCTTAAGATACAGTCTAAAGCTCAGAGAAAAGTTAGTAAGCGGCCTCTGAGATTAGAAATTCTTTTCAAACTGCTATTCCCATGGTTGAGGATGAACTTGAGCTCCAAAGGAAAACTGTACTTTTTGTTAGAAAGTCAGAGTGTGGTGTGTGTGTGTGTGTGTGTGCACAGGTGATGTCAGGTGGCAACAGTCTCAGCCATCTGGTCTGCACAGCACCATACCTGTTCTCAGTGTCCCAGACCTGGATGGGGACAAGGTCGGCGATGTGGCTCTGGTTGCATCTGACAGCACACAGGTAAACATTAGTGATTTTATCCATAACTGCTGCATCCATTTTCTTGCTTTGCTTTGTTCCTATAGTGTGAGGATTGAGTCACGTTGTTGTTTTTTGGAATTTCCCTCTGCACTGGTGGAGAAAATCACATGCCAATGTTTCACCAAAGTAGAGTTTACCTAATGTGAATGTTTGTCATCATATCTGCAGACTCAGGTGGTACTCCTCTCAGGGAAGACAGGTGTGCAGATCGGTTCCACTGTGGTTCTTGACTTCCCAGACACAGCCGGTCATCTTCTCCATCACACTACTAAAGATTCTCACTATGTTCTTCTACAAAAAGGTACATATCTGAAACCAATCACAACTGAGATTACTGCTCATCTGCAGTCAGATTAGCTGAGTCTTTCCTGAGGAGTGGTGCATTTTAGCAGAGTTGCTGAGAAATGTTAGACAGGTCAGCTGCTCTGGAAAACTAAAGCGGAAAAAGTGATCAAGAATTATAAAGGATGTAAAACGCTGTTATTCATTTATCTTGAAACCAGTGGGATTTAGATTGAAACTGTCTTTAGGGTGTGTGCTATTTTTTTTCAGGAACTGTGCTAATGTAGGAAACAGGAGCCCTTGATCAGAGAGTGAGGAAGGTGTCACTTGCAAAAACACAATCTTGTGATGTTGCTTGTTACCAAAGTTTTCAATACTATAACCTCTCAAGTAACATTAGCTCTTAGAAGGCCCCCCTTTTGGAAAATAATTTAAAAAACCCATTGAAAATACTGTCGTGCAAAAAAACAAACAGTTGTGCAGCTGTAAAGCCAGACATACAGGTATGCCAGCTCATACTGCAGCATACATACACTGATGAGGAGTTGTTTGGATTATTGTAAAACTTTTCAATATTTCGTGAGTTAGCACTAGCTTGCTAGCCAAACTTCAGGAGTCAAGCAGCTTTGTGACAGACACATACAGTACCATGTCAACACTGACATGTTACTGGCATGATAATTAAAGTTTTGACAGGCAGACAACTAAAACTGGGGATGGCAAATATGATTCCGATGCCTTTAAGTTATAAAGCTAGAATAAAAGTTCTGATACAGCTGTTCCACATAGCTCTGTACACTTGGACGTACTGTACACATTGGCAGAAGTGAGTAATCTCATGCTTATTCACAGACACTGGCCTGTATGGACTGGCACTGTGGAGGATCGCTGCCAAAGCTAAAGCAGGGATGGAGTCGGTCCTTCAGAAGGACACAGACTGGGAGAAGAATGCTAGTCCAACATCTGGCTTAGTACCCATCTATGAGTGAGAGGCTGATTTGTTAACCTGTTGATCAGCACTTTAACACAAATGTCACTAAACCGCTTTTCATCTTTGTGCCCTCACTTTTGCTAATATTTATTTTTTTTAATTTATAGGTCAGACTCAATGAAACAAGTGCTAAGAACAGGAGAAACTGATGACACTCCCAACCTGCTGATTGTGTCTGGGAAGGAGGTGGCTTTAATTGATGGAAAAGATTTGCAGCTGCTGTGGAAATTCAATACCAGCTCAGTCCTCAGGTAACCCCCCAGTTTGTTTGTTTTTATGTTGCATGTAAAAAAATTACTTAGAGTTGAAATAATAAGTTGATTAAATTTTCCAACAGTATATCATCTGGCAACCGTTTGGATTATTTATTGATTTTTCAATTCAATTAAAAATAGCAAATAGTTTGGCTCACAAATGAGCCTATTTTCTGGTTCTCTGCAGAGGTTTTTCTCTAGTCTTCATTCAGAATGACATTGAGCTCAGAGAGAATGACATTGATTTCATTTGTAGATTTTGTAATGCTTTCCCCTTTTTGGATTTAAACTAATAGTTATATATTGTATGTGCAACAGTAAAAATATGCCAGTTTTTTCAAAAGGATATCTATATTAATGTTCTTTTTTGAAAAAAATATACACAGTGCAAACTCGTGTTTTTGCCTGGGTATCAAACTGTGTCATAAACAGTTGTTTTTACCGCTCAACAATCTTGTAAAACCCATATAATTACATGACAGACTGTTTTGGTTTGGTGGCAATCTCAAATATCAAAGAAACACATACTGTTATTATAACCAGGCTGTTTAAGTCACATAATTCTTCTCTTCTGCGCTGTCATTCATCAGTGAGCCTTCCTTTGGTCACTATAACAAAGATGATATACTTGATGTTGTCATAGAGGAAGATATTGGCAACTCCACAAAGAGGGTAAGTCGGCTCTCTCTTACATTGCATTTTCTGTGTCTCTTACACTGATCATTCATTAAATGTGCCGCTATCTGTCTTATTTGTATGAAGGTTATAATTCTTGATGGGAAGTCTGGTGGTGTGCTGTGGGAAGTCAAGCTTTTGGCCACTCCTAACTCGCCGAGACCGGCTTCAATCCACACCACCAACTCCTACTCCATCTTTGTGTTTTGGGGGCTGATGCCCTCAGAGACCAATTCATCTGTAAGTGCACTGCCTTTATTGTAAGATGCATGTTAATCGTTGTCTTATAAAATCCTAATTGGACTATGATGTGTCTTTGCAGGTACCATTAGCTAGCGACCGGCGATCTTACATGCTCCTTCCTCTCTATTCTCAAGTTCTCCTCGAGTCAACCAGTTCCATGGACCACATCGTAACATTTAAAGGTGCTCATGAATTTCCTGTGATTAAACAATATTAGCATTCACAGCTACAACATGTGAATGATTAGTTAGACGGACGGTTAAACTCATGAATCAGCTCTTTCTAACTGTATTTGTGTTTATTTTAAGCCACGCTGTTGGAGCGTGGACGCCATGCTGCCTATATCCTGCTGACTGGCCCCGAGACAGAGGGAACTGAAGGCACCGTGGTCCTCAGCAAGCGAAAGCTGAAGCAGGACGTCCCCGACAGCATCGTGCTCCGACTTGGCACAAGTGGAGGGTCAGAGTCCAGTGGGGACATTAAAGAGGCCTTCAACCGCCTGCGCTTCAGTGAATGGTGAAAGGAGCAACTCTAACATGCACATTAGATCACCTGTGCTTAAAAATCATTTTGGCACAGTTAAGCTAAAACATTAAAGCATAAATATTAGTTATTACTTTCCAACTGCTGACAACCAAAAAGAAATCTGTGTTTAGAGACTTCGGTTGACTTAATATGATGGGGTTCTTCCAATTTTTTTTTTGTTGTTGTACAAACTGGGCACTATCTATTTTCAGACTTGACTGCATACATAGTATTGTGAAATTTATCTTACCTAGAGTTCAAACAGCTAGTGTTTGCTGACAATCACATAGCACAGATTGCTATTCTCCTGCTGATAGATCCTAAAAAAGGACCTGCCTTGCTGTATTGTTTCTAGCACTTTCATGTTTCAATGCAATGCTCTTTTTTTAAATTGTAGAGGCTGGATTAGTGTTTGGATTTATGCAACTTCATGTCAGGTTACAGTAGCCTTAAAGGAATAGTTCATCAATCAAAGGGCTTCTTTTGATACATATTCTCAAACTGAACAGTAGAACAGACTTGAAATACACCAGACACACCACTAACCAAGAGGTATACGTTATGTCGTTCTGTTTTTGTTATGTATTTTGTTTGTGATATTGTTAAAGTTGTCTTTTCTTAAATGGTGCCATTGTCAGTTATAAAGACCTCTTCGTCCTTTGCCTATTCAATCCAAAATGCTGTAACTAACCAGTGATGCTCTTGAACGCACACTTACTAGACCTTTGAGGTGCTCCATGCCGAGTCTCAAAGATCCTCCATAAAACTGAGTTGTTGCTGTTGGTTTACAGCTCTTTTATAAAGCTGTTTTGTTCCTAAGTGATTCATATTAGATAAATAATTGAAAAAGGTTCTTGTTTTTTGCTGTACATTAATTTATTGAACTTGTGGGACATGCCTTTGATTAAGCTGGCTTTTCTTTCTGACTTGATCCATTTTTGAATTTGAGCAATATTAAACAATTTGAAAAAAATGCATTTCTTTGATCTCATTGGTTATTATAATAGCAAAAACTGTAAAAGTACAAAAGTAGCCCTCTCTGAAAAAAACAGATAATTCAGTTATGTGAGAGTAGTAAAACCTTTTTGGTCTGTTTCTTTTATCTCCATTTAAATTATGGTCTGCATACAGTTGATTTAATGAGGGACATTAACTCAGAGGCTTTTGCCTTCATTCACTACCAGTGGACTACAGGAAAATAGCAAGAATTGTGTGTTTTTAGTGAGAGGATGTGTCACAATTGATTCAAATACTTTTTCATATATTTACTTCAATATGGTGTATAGAGTCATTAGCCAGAAAAAATAAAACTATGACCAGACAATCCATTCAACATTTATTGCCCCAATAACATAATATTCGTTTAAAATACAGTACTCTTTTTAAAAATATCTTGTAATTATTGAATCTTACCAAAGCATTTCACGCATTAATATTCTTTATTGAGCAGTAAAATTCCACCCATCAAATTTCAAATGTTTAGAAAACAAAGCAGTGCGTGCTAATCAATAAGAGGCATAGAAAAGCATGCGGCTACTGCCCTCTGGTGGTGCGCTGGTAAAACTTGTTAAATGCATTGCAGAAATAACACAGCTGCCATGCGCACTGCCGCGCGGGCAGTCTCTCGCTTTCTGTCCATGGATGTATTGAAGTCAGTCACGTATCACAGAGGGTTGAACCGTACACTTAACTCCCTAAATAATCACAGCGCGCCGGGTTGTACTTACCATGACGCACATATGCTGACGCGTGCCTACCACCCTAAATTACTTTGAGGAATGGAAAAGTCGCTCCCTGTAAGGAAACCAGCGGGTCATGAATCATGAAGCCCACCGTACCTGACTTTTTTGGGGGAGGAAAAATTGGGCACGGCAGGAAGAGGCGCTGAGAAGAAGCTGGAGGGAAGCGGAGCTTTGCGGGGCGCGATGGGAGGCTTAAAAGAAACGCGCTCATTCACCGCACCCTGCAGCACCACGATGAGGATACTGGATAGAAGGATTTGGCTGCCATCCCATGAGAAACATGGGTCTAATCTGGAGCAACACAACCCACCTTCAACAGTCCTCCTACTGCTCAGTGCGCCTGAATTTGGTGAAACTGTCCCGTTTTTCTGCATGTTAGAGCACAGATACTGTATTACCCACCGGCCAGAATGAGGACTGCACTCCTCTGTTCCCCTGCAACACATTTGATAGGACTCACACACAGTGTCGCTGCTGCCACTACACTTAACCTGGCGGCTATAATTCCTAGACAGAGTTACCGATTTGGACGAACTTAGCATCCGCCAGCCGCTCACATGCAAACTCTTCAGCTGGGTGAAAATATGTGGGGAGCCAAAAAAATATATAAATAAACCGCACAAAAACTCCAAAAGAAGAACCTGAGATAAGCTACTAAATGAAAACGTGTATTAATGATTAACCAAATCAATGGCAGAATACTTCCGCCTGTGAAGAAAAGTTCACATCTGTACGCGAATAATGATATTAAACACCGTAAAAAACACCGCAGTGCCGCTGCTGCGGGGCCTCAGTTCAACCCAGTTGCCTCCTTTAACCCCGCACATCACTTCGACTTGAATCAGACATGTGTGCGTAGTGTGAGCACCGACTTTGTATGTGTGCCTGTCATTTCAATGTGACCTGACGCCGCCATACCGCTACGATCCGACTGCACGGCCGCAACATCTCCACACTGGAGCGCGCGCGTGTGCGGCGCACACTGCTTATCAGAGACACGACACACACTTTTCACCGTCCGGTATAAAAGTCACTTTGAGTACGAGCCAGCGATCGCAAAAGTATATTAGGTAGGTAACGTTTACTTGCATATCTATACATTATCTGTAACTATTTCTCTCGAGATACATACATTATATATTTAAAGGCTGTATGATCATTATGAGGGAAAAAATGAACAAATAGGTTCGGTGCCGCCTCTGAAAAATGACTTGAGCTCCGTTTCTAGAATATCAGTCCGCCATAACAAAGGTGTATTTTTACCTTTCATTGCAATTTGTGACCTATTTGGAACGAAATAACACGAATATGTTTAATTTTTTTGAAAAAGAAACAGAAACTGGGTTATATTAGGAGGAAATGCCCACAAAGGCCTAGTGAACAAGGCTATTGATAAGCTGCCTGCCAATACCGTTTAGCATGTATTTGTTTTATGAATTTTGAGGGTTTTTTTTTTTTATATCTGCGATCAGGTGTCATCTTTTACAGCGAGTTGCCTATGTGATCATGCATAAAGCAATATATTGGCTCCGTGAAAGAAGTAGCCTGTTTGATTTAACTATTCGTTTTCTAGAAAAATCCTTAGGGTGTCGCATGCAGCACCTCCAAATCTCCTCAAAATAGTACAATGCTGAGCCTGCTGAGCCATCTTCAGCTATACAGCCTAAACAAGTTAATCCGTACACCGCACAGGTTATCTGCACACCTGGGCTGCAGCCTTCAGGAGTATTTATCTATATGACACATCAGGGGGCTACATGTTTGAAGGAAGACGCTTTTTTATTTTGCATCCAGTCGTGCCCATTGATAATATTCTCTCGTTAAAGGTGAAAATGGCTGGGGAAATTCAGACCAAGCTCGAGAAGTATCGCACTGCCCCATTTGACGCCAGATTCCCAAACCAGAACCAGACCAGGAACTGCTGGTCCAACTACCTGGGTAAGAATGCACGTCAAGGTCAAAGCAGTCAGCTGTGTTTCCACACATTTCTCATCTTTCTAAATTAAGATTAAATATTCATTTGACAATGTGTTAAAACCTTCTGTGCCATATAGACGTTCAAATACAATAAACTGTCGTTTTATTGTGTCCTCTACTAATGATTTACTAAATCTAAGTCAAGTGCAAGTAAAACATGCCCCTCTAAAAAAACAAACTAAAGACAGAGTTTAATCCATTTTGAGATATCTTTAGGGCCACTGACATGACCTTTTGCTTTGAGGACTCTTTGAGGTTATAGGCTGTAAATATTCATTGTTGTTATTTCTTCTCTATTAATAGACTATCACCGCTGCCAGAAAGCTCTGGATGCTAAGGGAGTGGACACCGCCCCATGTGACTGGTACAAAAGGGTCTACAAATCACTCTGCCCCCTTTCCTGGGTAAATCATTTTGAATCTTTCTAATGAGAAAAACTACTGTCAAAAGAAAATTAAGCTATTTGAAATGTATAAGGGTAGGAGTACATATCTGGTACTCTCCTGTATATGAGCTGAGTTTGTTCAGCAGGGGTCAAACAACTTTATCATTCCCTGCATTCCTGTGTGTCTCTGCTCCGTCCCCGAAAATCATAACAACATGAAGAATTGGAGGCCAAAATTAGACATCGGAGGTCATTCTCAGCCTCCCAAAATGTCAGTTTTTGAAGCTTTGTTTAATTCAAAGAGAAAAAAAATGTCTAAAAATCATGTCGTTCCCTTAGATCCAGAAATGGGATGACCAGAGAGAAGAGGGGACCTTTCCGGGGAAAATCTAACACTGCCATCTCCAAAGCTGTTGGCCTGCAAAGATGTAACCTTCTCAGCTAAATGTTTGTTGAAATGGTGGGAGGCCACGGGGCTCCATCACCGCCTTTCCTCACCTGAAGCTCTGTCCTCAGAGCACTCTGTAACTCTGAATGGTCATTCCTTAAAAAATATGAAATGTACAGAAAAGTCTGCATTAAAGTATCTCAGGATATATTTAAGTAGCTCAGTTGTCCCTCGTGTTTTTTTGTTTTTTTTCTCTTCAAGCTGCTCATCCTACCAGAAAATATTCCTAAATATTTTGTCTTAATACAAAACAGTGTCAAGAGAGGACATTAAAATCTAAATATACAGGCCTGTAGCAGAAAGTTAAGATGAGGTTATTCACCCATATTTAAGGGGGTTTTGTCTGGAGTGCAGCTCTTGGTGGTCCAGATTTCCCGCTGACAGGCTAAAAAAACGAAAACTACAAATGTAAACATCTATTTTTTTCCGTTTTTATTCGCTCAAATTAAACTACATCAAATATACATATTTAATCAAGATTAGAAAAATAATTAAATATTTTAAAACACTAAATGTCACATACAATAATAGCCATTTCCCTTAAGAGTAGGACAGAGATATAAAGTAATGACTATTGTTGCTGTTGGACGCACTGAAATTAAATACATAAAACTGCATTTCATATACAATTACTCCTGTTATGAGTGAGGAGTGTGAAATAGTTTATATTTGGGCTCAATGAAGCAGTAAAAACTCTTGAAAAGAAAAGTATCTAACATTTAAGGATGATAATAGCAGAGACTTTTCCATGCAACAAGTTAGTACAGTAAATATCGAATGAATGAAGAGTACAACATCGACTACAGAGTATTATAGTGAAGGTAGAATCAGATAAATCCCTTTTTGAAGATCATTCTTCTCAATTTGAGGTAAGGTTATAGTATTTGCATATAGAAGTTGCCTGATACTGAATCTACTCAACATCTAAACTGGCAAATGTTTTCTTTTTCTATTTCTATTTCTATTTCAAATCAAATGACTAAATCTGCTTTACTGGTTCAAGAAATGTTTCCCTTTAAAACAACCTACCTTACATAGCAACTTCAATAAAAGGTCACTTGGATTGCAAATATCTTTTCTACCTGATGCTAAGCAGGAAAAATGTACTGACCTAATTCTGTGAAGCCAAATATACGAAGTTTCAAGTGTGAAGTCCGAAGCTTTAGTTTTCATTTTATTTAAGTGGAAATGTACAAAAGTCTGACCACTGCACTGTGAACTCCAAGTGCTCCACTTTAGCAATCAATATAATTCTTCCAAAGGTGAAAGCTTCTCTGGAAGCACCTCCCCATGTAAAACCAGGCTTTGAAATATATTAGCCAACAGATATAAATTATTAATAGATATAAATTAGTGTCTGCATAGCATTACGATTGGTTGGTGCACTGGCGGGAGTGTCGGTCAGGTCTCATACCCATCAGGCAAAGAGCCGATCATTTAGGCTCATCAGTGGGTAAAAGTCATTATTGAATGTAGCATTGGCCACATCCTGATGTAAGAGTCTATTCAAGTGGCTTTGGAGGTTTTTTTTCTCCTTTTTTTCTTTTAGTATTTACAAGTCACAAGCAGCATTTAAATATGCAGCACAGAATCACAAGTAGCAGCCACAGATATAGTGTTGAGTACTAGGCACAATAATAGGGCTGATAAAAAAAAATGCAGCCTCTCAGGTTTATCCTGGCACTGTGGGAGGTACAACCTGGGCAACCGTACGGTACGTGTTCAGGAGAATGTAGGTAGGTGTGTTTTCACAGCAAGGGACAAGGGAGTATTCCAAACATAAAGTGGAGTCCTGTGTTTGTGTTTGTGTGTGTGTTTGTGTGCAAAACCACTGTTTTCCGTGCGAGCTGTTTCCTCTTTGATCTGGACCATGGTCGGAGTCTGCTTCAGTCTTAATGCAAAGGGAGGTTTTTCACCCACCAAAATGTGGGTTCAAAAAGTCAGCCATAGTTCCTCCCTTTCAGCTCTGCTCTCTTTGCATGAGCCCTGAATCCAAGTCTGTCCATTTGTCATTGTTACGTGTCTGTCAGTACCTCCGCTTGCCGTGTTTTCCACCATCAGTCATACAGGTTTTTGGCCGAAGAGCTGCAACAAGGCAGAATAAAAACGCTTTTACTTAAGAATAACACTGAGAAAAATTTTGATTCAATTGTTATTCTAATGATTGATTAGCACCAAGTTCAGTTGTTTCCCTGACTCACCTGGATCTGCTGTCTGCTTCTTCTTGTTATGATGGACAATCTGATTCTCATTGGTCATCTTAACATCCTGATCCTCCACATAATTACTGCATCACAGCAAAAAAAAAAAAAAAAAAAAAGACACAGCAGAAACATTTGAGTAAATGTGTTGCGTTTATGGAAAAATGGGAACAGAGAACAACATGAAATGGAGGGCTGACTGGTGACAAAGCTTGAAGCCAGCTGGTCCAGGCCTTGAGACCACAGACGGGGCTGGAGAGGTTACGGAAGGAGAGAGGAGGAACAGAGGCATCACAAGTCAAGCATGTGCTAATAGGGGTTGTGTGATGGCTTGGGAGCACTTGAGGGCACTGGAGGAATCTTCAATACAGGGATTGACCACAGGGAGGTGCTAATAGAGGGCTTTCGGGGACTCTGTTACTCACTGTTGTTGGTGTCTTCTGCCGCGGGGGCTGAAGTGGAGAAGAGCACATCTCTGTTCAAAACAACTCACCGTTTTGGGACACTGGGGTTGAATCTAACCTTATATATCAATCCATTAGTTTTCCTGTTTTAGACTTTGAATTGTACATTAAGTGGCCTTGATTTAAGACAAACAAAGCAGTAAAACATACATTTACTTCCTAAAAACACCGGGTACCTGATGACAGTGTTCCTCTCGCGGTGTGCGATGTAAGCGTTGTCTGTGAACAGGATGGTGTGGTAGGACACCACTGGATCGCAGGTTGGCAGGATGCCTCGTGCAACATGGCTTACACTGTCCAGGATGCCGTTATAAACCAGGAGGTCATCCACCAGCAGCTGTGCACACAGACAGACATATACATTGCTGCTTGGGGACAAAAAGGGAAAGAAAACTGATTGCAAAGCTCACAGCAGAGAGAGGGGCTTACCCCGAACTCCTTTACTCCTCTCTGTGGGGTCTTAGAGTAGTTCCACAGTTTGATCATGGACACCGTCACTGGCTGATCAAAGATGACGTACACACGGTTTACCTACATGGAAAATAAGATCAATACACTTGCACAAACTCCTTAAAAAACTCTTCTGAAGGGGAGAACTTAGTTGCATTCTCTCTTGTATCCTCACCAGTCCAGGAAGCACTGGGGCTAACCACATATGTCTTCCATCATGGGTGCTGTTCACTCCATCTATTAATTTATCTGGAGTCCTCACATCACCACTTACATTGTCCAGTACGTTCACACTGTCTGGAAAAGCAGCGATGTCTGGTGGACATAATGTTGAGGAGCAGAAACTAGTAAATTAAAACTTATTCAAAAGCCATTATAAGTTGTTTCAGTTGTTTGCTGTGTGCATCCTCTTTCTAAATTTCATCAGAACAGGCCTGGCTCTTTTGCAATGAGGTCTCCTCTTCCATCCAACCCTGACAAAAAGCCATTTAACTTTGACCTCAAAAATTTTTTGCTGGCACTGATATGACAAAGAAAAAACAGACTGATGAAATATGTCTGAATTTCTTCAAAATTATAACACAACCCTGGTTATAACATCATGATCTGATCTGAAAAGTCAATTTGTCACTAAAACATAACTATCCCTCGAGGTATTACAGTAGGTTTTACACATTTATATCTGTAGACAAAAGAAGAGAATATTCTAAATTTGTGTCGATAAAAAGTTTAGCCAGCTAAGCTATTTTTTTTTTTTGTTTGTTTTATTACACAAATTGTTAAACAAGATCAAAGGTGAAAAGATTATAATGAAAAAATTCTAGCCAGAGAGAGAGATTCAGTTAGGGAAGACAGATGCATGCAGAAATGAAGAAAGGATACTGTTGTCACTTAGGCTGATCTTCTCATGGTTCTGGTCATAAAATTCAAGGCCGTTAAGGCCGATGTAGTACGGGTCTCCCCAGGTTGTTAACAGTTGCAGCTGAAAGATGACTGAAAGGTAAGAGTCAAGGTTTACAACAATGTATCACACACTTCAGGCCTGGGATGTGTCCAGAGTCACTCCCTGATTGCTATGTTGTGCACTATATCTACCTTCTGCTCTATAAAAGCATGTTTACTGCACTAAGCTAGAGTAAAACATCATGGAGGTAAGTGGAGAATAAGGGAACGGCAGAGTGATTTGTGACACAACCCTCATCTTTAAAAACACATCACAACAGATGCTCCATTTGATATGAATTCATGATGGTACAAACAGTGTGTGTTCAGGCTGGCTGCCATTACCCCATTAGGCATAATGACAAAAAAAAATTTAAATTTAAAAACTCTACAAACATATATAGAGTTGTTTATTGCCCCTTTAGTCATTTGCAACACAACACAAAACAGAGTTACAAACAGCACCTCTGGGCTGTCAGATGAAACATGGCTGCATATACAGAGTGAAAATATAAACCACACCCATTACTCATGTTAAGCTGTTATGAATAGTTGGTCAGACAAACAATTTGAAAATGTAAATTTAGGCTCTGAGAAACTGTGATGTGCATTTAAAAATTTTCTGACATCCTATAGGTCGAAGAAATAATAGATTAATTAAAAAACAGTAATTGGTGGATAATGAAAAAAGTGCTGCGGCCCAAATGCAGATTGATCGACTCTGTCTGAACATACAAACACAAAATGACTAAAGTGATAATGCACGATGCAACAGTAAACACAGCTGTCCACAAAATGTGAGAAGGATACATCCACAAGGCATTATGGGAGCTTCGTAGTCCATGCTGGCCTGTTCTGGTTTCTTAGAGCTCACTCTGAATCAGAGAATACATTTAAATAAATGAGGAAATGCAGTTGTTTAACTTTCTCATGAATAGCATGTACTAACTACATTTCTGGCCCTTACTTGTGGTAGTCCTCTGCAGTCTTGTTGTCGGTGGGCGTCTGGAGGAAGTCTATGAAGAGGATCTCCTGGGCAAAGTCAAAGTGACAGTTTCCTGGTCCTTTCCTGATCAGGAAACCTTCAGTTGGGGAGATTGCAACATCATCCAAGAACAAATGGATCACCTTCACCTGAAACAAAGATATAGAGAATCAAATGTTTTTCGTATTATTAAACTCCTGCATAGAACCTTTATTATTATTAAATATAAACATTTATATTTCTGTTACTAAAACTATAACTGTTTTTCATCATTTTTAAGGGGATATGGCATTGGTTTGTTGTACTTTTAAAGCAATACGCAGTTTGAGTCTGACAGAAAAGTGTCTCACCCCTCTGTAAGAGTCCTCAGGCGACTTGTTGTAGTTCCATATACGGAGTCCAGCGACAGTCTGAACCTTGCTGAATGTCACATTCAAGATGTGGGGCTCTCCATAGGAGAAGGGGATCAGCCACATATGCTGGTCATCAGTGGTGATGTTGTTTCCATCTATAAGCCTGGGCAATGAAAACAGACACTGAAGACTGCACCAAAGACATAATAATCAAATCCAAGTTTAGATAGGGATGCCAGATTTTCTTGAGGGTGGGGTAAGAAAAGAAAAGGGTGTGCAAGTGGGAAATATGATAGAGAAAATATGTGAGAGAAATAGTTAAAAAAATGATAGAAAGGAAAAGGATCTTTTGCAAAAATTGGGGTCATTCGTACATTTTTACATTTACTGTTGTGTAAATAAAAAGAAGTATCAAAAACTATCAAAAGTCAGTGTATTTAACATGCTCAGAGTGTCTAGTGGCATACTTATCAAGAGTCCGTAGGTCATGTCCATACTCAGGCAGGTCATTGAGGTCCCTGGGTGAGGCAGCCATCATACTAAGGTCCACAGGTAAACTTTCTCCATCCTTCCCCACCACCTCCAAACCTGACAAGCCCATGTAATGGGAGTCACCCCAAGTCAAAACCAGCTCTAGTCTAAGGCCTGGGGAGGAGGGAGACAGTCATTGTGAATATACAAACAGCAAAAATAGAAGAACTGAAAATGTGAGGACAGGATGCTGCCTATTTACTCACACTTTCCAGTGTACATCCCCGGAATATGCTCCAAATTCTCCTCAGAATGACTCACAGTGGGGTTGAGGTGGAGTTTTAACTAAGACAACATGGAAACACATTAAAACCATTAATTCTTTGCATTTTCCTGTTGATATTCTGATGGCTAATAACATATTTTGCTGAATAGATGGTGTAAATGCCCGGGGACCGAAATTTGGAGGCATTTGACTTTGAAATTTAACCTCAATGAAGGTGAATAAAGAATATTCAACTATATGAAGACCTCTATGAAAACCTGTACCCACTGCTGATGATGTACTCACTGAGAGGTCTTCCTCTCTGAAACCAGCCTGTGTGAAGGGTCTTTCCTCTCCTTCTCCATCAGCTGTGCGTGGTCTCTGCAGCTCCTCCTCATACACCAGGCCCTCGGGACCCTCACCTTCACCCAGGAAGGTTTCATCGTAACGTGACATGGCCTCCAGGATCTCATCATCAGTGGTGAATAGGATCGTGTCACCAAATTGGTCCAGCCCTGAAGTGACAGCAGAGGGAAGAAAAAGAAGAGTTGATCAACAGTAACATGCAGAAAAGGAGTATCAACTCTTGTGAGGTTGTTCTAATCAGCTACCTCCAGACAGGGTCCCAGACGCCTTGGCAATCTCGCCCCTGAAGATGCACCTTCCGTCCAGCAGCATCTCCACCTCCTTCACCCCTCGGAAGGAGTGAATGCGTGACTTGTTGTAGTTCCACACTCGGATCATGGCTACCTGGTAGGGCGCTCCGAAGTCCAGGAAGATGGTGTGGCTACAACCAGGTGTGAACGGTGCTAGCCAGAGATGCATGTCATCCTGGGTGCGATTGACACCATCAATCAAGTTAGTGACCACGCGGGGATCCTTGCCATAAGCGGGGAGAATGTTGATGTCTGGAGGGTCGGCCCGGATGTGAGCAGGCTGTAGGGGCTTCCCACTTGAACTGAACACCTCGAGGCCATTGAGGCCCACGTAGTGGCGATCGCCCCAGGTTGAGAGGATATTGATGACCAGCCTTTGGCCCTGGGGCAGCACTGGGATCTCAAACTCATCATCCCGCTCCATTAACTGATCATCATCAGGGCCTTCACACAGTCCACCCTGAGTGGTCAAGGAAGAAAGTGGGCTCCTGGGTGCTGTAGAGGGATTGACCGGGAATGTAGGTGGACCACGGCCCTGCCGCTGGAGGAACTCATCAAAGATGTCACCCTCGAAGGCCATGTTGGAGATGCGTCCACGTTGGCATTGGTTGAACTTAGTGAGAGAGTCCCAGGACTCCATGAGGTTGTCATCCTGTTGGCTGTGCAGATGGGCCAGAGGAGTGCACTGCCTCCTGCTCACCAAAGACAAGGGCTCCTCTGAAGAATAGAAAAAGACAAGCTGTTATTTACTAACCAGCCACAAGAAATAAGATAATCCTTAATGACTGCAAACTGCATTTATCATCAAATATGGAATACAAGAGGAAAAACATATTGTCAAATTCTGCATAGTCATGCACTTAATGTCTCAACTCCAGCTATAAATTTAATGAAAATGTAAAATGTGCTACCAGCCATGAGAAAGATATAAAACAAACATAAATAGTCTCCCTGGGATTGACTTTGGAATGTACAGCTCCTTAAATTGAGTGCTTTATTTAATTCTAGTCTAAGCAAATGAGGGATTTACTGGAAGAGGCTGTCGTGTTTGTAACGAGACAATCTAACTGCTTTTCCACAAACTTATTTAAATTTAGAAAGACATCTGTGGGGATGACAAAATGTCAAAGAGAATATTTTTAGACTCACAGGTAAAAAAATACAAGATGAAAAATACAGTTCTAGATGAAGTTGATCAGCAGCAAAGAGAATGACAGTCTTTACTCAGCACAAAGGCCAGGACAGTAAACATGGCTGTTAAATAAAGTGTAGCTCAAGAACCTCCTTAACTAAACTATAATGTGCGGTTAAAATTTCATTGTTCAATCAGTCAAGTGACAGGCATCACCTAATGCTGTACCCTCATAAATGCCTGCTCTTTTGAATGATTCCTAACAAACACATTCACTTCTAAAAAAAAATACCAAGGGAGCAGGACTTAAAACAGGAAGTCAGTGATAAGGCGTATAAAACCACATGACCCAGATAATGTCACACTGAGAGAAAAAATTAACAGCGAGTAAAACAATGAAAGCCTTAAGGTGACGACTGGTTGGTTGGCTGAATAATCCTGATAAAATATTTGATTGTTCTTTCTTCTTCTTCTTCTTTCTTCCCTGTTTGGGAATTACTTCTGCAGATTAATAACAAATTTATAGGAGATCACTACATTAAATGCAGTGGTGAGAGTAGCCTGATCTATTAATAATGGGTGAGATACTGTACTAAATAAACAAAAATCATAAAATAGTAATTTATTAGGTGTGTCTTTATTTTTAAGAATCAATCACAGTTTTGAGCATGGAACGTAGTTGCCTTTCTTACCTGTGTTTGAAAGGGCAGAGGCTCTGAGGTCCTGCTCCTCTGTCCGCCTGCTGGTGGCTGCAGTGTTTCTAAATGAGCTTCTGCGTCCACTGATAGGCCTGTCTGGCTTTGGCTCCCCAAGCTCCTCCAGCAGGTCGCAGCTCAGTTCCAGAGAGTTAGCCTTCCACTGACTCCCATTAACTGTCCTCTCCATCCCTCTACACACTCGGCCCGGGTTGCATGGCAACTCTGGGAGCATTGAAGAAGACGAGGCAGACGGAGATTTGGGCTCTGCAGAGTGCTGAGGCACCAGCCATCGGGGCCTCTCTCTGCTGGACTCGCAGCCCTCTGGAGCACCCCTGTTCAGAGGCTGGAGCCACTGAGGGGCCACCCGCGAAGAGGACGGCTGGGTGGTGACTGTCTGCTCCATGGGTGCAGGTTGCTCTAACTGCTGTTTGAGAGAGAGGGGCTCTTCTGAGGCGGACAAATCAAAAGAGTTTCTTTGTGTGGAGGAGCGACGGGAGGAGGATGACACCCCCACCGATGAAGGCGTGATAGGTGGTAGCAGTGTATGTGATTTATCCTGCATGTCTATCATAGCCTGGCCTGATGTGTCTGATGACTGCAGATTCAAACTGTGGTGTCGCTGGGTGCTGCTACCCTCTCCACCCTTCCTGTCCTCATGGCGCTGGGGGCTGGCACCCCGCAGGTTGTGTCCCGAAGACACAGGGCTGGAAAACACGGAGTCAGACACCTGGAAATCCTGGAGATCAATTGTGGTGCTATAGTCAAAGACCTGGTTGCCACAGCCCTTCTCCAGCTCCCTTTCAAACACCAACGTGCTGTTCAGATACAGCTTTATATGCCGTGCACCGATGTCAAGATCCTAAAAAAGAGAAAACAGAGCTGCAGTTTATGGAAAGTGAAAAAAATTTCTAATAGTTTGCCTGTTATTTGACCCAATGAACCCAGTTGTGCTACAAAATGCCCAATTATTGAAGTTTTTTTTATCTGACTCACACTGTTTTCTACGTATTTAAGCAAATATATCAGATGCAAATGGATAAAACGGACTAACTGGAGTTTAATTGTATCACAAGAAAATGGATACTGAACAATAATTTTAGCATATAATGATACTAATTCAAAGAAAAACAAGCTACACGTGCTGTAAGCCAGTTGGGAAATTTCACACATTCATTACTGATTAATATTTCTATTTCTTCCATTCAGAGTAGAAGCTCTCCAAGCTAGCAGAAATTAGCATTTGCACAGACACCAAGTCACGGCTGCCATGAAGAAATGGCTAAAGCCCAACTCAAATCTGCTCAATCTTACAGACAGTAAACCACTACAAACTCTACTAACTGAGAAACTATTTCCAACCAGCATCTCCTTACCTTCCAGGTTAAGGACACCAGGTGATATTAGATAGCTTTAGTAACATAGAAAGATTCAATGGGGTCTTTGTGCCCCTCTATGAACAGCAGTAAGGTTGAGAGGCAGAAGCCCACGTTTCCCCTAACACTAATCCTCTGGGGCTAATCTCTCACTGTTCTACATTTGGACAGTCTGACTGGCAGCTCAGCCTGCCACTGCTAAAAGAGAACCACACCCCTGACGTAACCACGCCAATACCGTCATCCCGTATTACAGTCACAACACACACACGCACGTTGGATTTATGAGCTCTTGTGCAACAGAGAGCTAAATGAATAATCTCTGAACGCAGGAGAAAAATAAATCAAAAGATGAGTGGAACAGATTGCAAAAACTGTAACCTGACAATTCAATTTCTTATAAAATATGATGACATGACGTATAATAAAGAATTTACATACATTGAGGCTTCTGTTGTAGTTCCAGATTTTGATGCGAGATATTCCAAAGTCTGGGGAGCGCTCTGTGTTTCTGATGATGAAATAGAGCTGGACAGGAGGGTGGAACGGGCACGTCCACATGTGACGCTCTTTGGTGGTCTGTCAGCCCAAAAGAATAGATGAAATAATGAGACTTATTCACAAATGACAAGAATCACCTCAAATTTGTTTGCTTACAAGCCTTTTACATGAAGGGAGCACACCATAAATTATGGATGCATCCCATTTAGAGAGTTCAAGCTTCAGGGCTCAACTTTATGCTTTTGTAGTTTACTGTCATGGCTTATTGGGACAATAAAAAGGGAACAGAACTGTAATTAATATTCATTTCTCCTGTGCTTTTTCAGCTTTGACAAGTCCAAATATCTGCCTATGTAAAAAGGGGTGCTGCAGTTTTAAATTTATTCACAGACAATTTGCAAATGTAATGAAGATGCTTACAAACATTACTGCAGGTTTCACACTGCTTCTTTTTAATGTAGAGATTAAATTTGTGTAGCAGAAATAATTGAAAATGCATGCTGAGAAAGGCTGCGGTGACTCACTTTCATCTTTCCGTTGACAAGCGCCCCCAGATTCCCGGGAAAGTCAGCGTTCCTGATGTCTAGGTCATGAGGCGACACATACAGCTTCTTGTTTCTGAGGCAAAAGAACTGCAACTCAGTCAGCCCGACCTGCAAAGCGTTCCCCCAGTTTGACAGGATCTCCATGGTAACGTACAATGCAGGGATGACCTCTGCTGAGGACTTCCTTCTCTGCAATGACAACACAAAACATTCACAAGTGCCTCAGTACGCACACGTCTCCATCACATCCGGCAGAATTAGGATTATTCATCCTGAGCTGCGAGACGGCGTTACTGACTCACCGGCTGCTTGCTGTAGTCTGTTTTGACAGTCTGAGCAAAGTTGTAGCTGGGTCCTGCTTCAAGTTTCTGCAAGGCTTTCAGCAGTTTTTGCTGCTGTCTAAACAGAGAGATGACACCCTCAGCTCGCCTTGTCTATTGTCTATGATCGTCATATCAACAGGGAGCTATAAATGATTCTTCAAGGTCAGAAGGTGTATACACCATAAATCTCTGTTAGTACTAGCTCCTATAAAACAACATTATGTTTGTTCTGACACTGCAGGATGTGCAGGATCACCAGGTGTCCTTCTATGCGTCAGAAACCAGATTGTTTGTACAGTATCAGTGTGTTTAAGAGATATGTTCCCTCAGTATACCTGGGGCCCATGAGTGTGATTCTCTGCATGGCCAAAGTGACACTGTTCTCATCCTTGTCATGGCTGTTGTGGTGCACTAAGCCGTTCAACATGTGGTGTCCCCTGCCCTGGATAAAACCAAAGCAAAACAGATACACACGCTTTAACAGCAGAGCTTAAAAGTAAGACAAATCCTTAACACTATGACTATATAGGAAACAAGAGCACATACAGGACATGTAAAGCGTCAAAGGTGGACGGTGAAAAGAGTTATCAGGCTGTAGTACATGCACAGGTGCTCTGAATTAGCACACAAATGACGGCAGAGAAAATGTGTGTATTAAGCTCTGGCCTGAGTTGAGGAGAGGGGGGACAAGTACAGTGTGGGAGAGGCAGACCGTGTTGCGGCTGAAGGGCTCTGGACTCTGTAACGGGACGTTTTCTCTCTGGATGGCCTGGCGAACGCTGCATGCCATCTCCTCTGGGTCCCGCTCCTCAAACGAAGCCTTTCTGGCTGCTGACAAGGGCCTCTCCACGCGACTCCTTGGCCCTTAAGCAAAAAGCATGCACATTTTAAAATAACAATCATGCATCATGCTGACTAGCAAACAGATCTTTCTACAGAAACCTTTTAAAAGATGCTTGTTCCAAAGAGTTTCATTCCAAACAAGGCAATCTGCCATTTGTGGCTACTGGCTACTTTAATTTTTTTTTTTTAACTTTAATAATTATTAATCCCAGTTTAACACTGATTTCTTCCTTTAAAAATGTAAGAGGACTTACTCTGACCATCCCAGCTGTCTTTGGATGGTGGCCTATCTAATGTTTTGCTCTTCACCAACATAGGCTTTGTGGGTATAAAGGTGTCAACGCTTTCTTTCCTCTTTGCAGACAGAGAGCGTTCAATCTTACGACCTGAAATAATGGAAAAAATGACAAGGAATATGATGTGATATTGTGAGTTTATAGGCATAAAAGGGTCAAAGTCCTTGTGCATCCCATGGGCTGACTGACATGACACCTTAACTTTGCACAGTCTGCTGATGTACTTGTTTATTTTCAATGTGTACAGGTCAGTGCAGATGAAACAGATAGGAGGGAAATGAAACCACTTCAGTCGATTAAGACTCACCCGAAAAATCCATAATAAATTTCCATATGAAAGTGGATGCTGAAGCGTACCTTTAGGCGAGGGACCGAAGTCCAGGACAATGAGGTTCGCTGAGTCGAGACGGTTATGGGAGCTGCTGGGCCGAGGGTTGGAGGAGGACTTGGAGGACGAAAGAGGCAATCCCAGTTCATCCAGACTCTCGGTGCTCTCCTCCCTCTCAATCTGCTCTTCCACCCACTCCTCCTCCGACTCCTCCCCTGCTGAACCACGGCTGCTCCGCCGCATACTAACCTCAAGGCTCCGACGAAGGACCTAGTTTAAAAAGGTCAGTGCTTATGTATGCATTCATGCACACAGTCATCAGTGTAAGTACTCAAGACGTGAACAAGAACACCCGCATGCAGACAATTTAAGTATTCCCCTGATTTGTGTGGCTATCAGTGAAAAAAAGATAAATTAACACCCAAGCACATAAAAAAAATTGATGATTCATAACATCTCATGCTACATTAACAAGATGAAATAAAACAGTGTGCATAATTCTTTCCTGCTCACCTTCACTTCTTCAAGGTTGAGAAGTACCTTCTCATTGTGCTCCTGATTTGTTTGGCCCCCTTGGCTCTCAGGCCTGGAGCTGAAGGAGCGTGACACCTTGGAGGTGTCCCTCGGGGAGCGGGGGCTACGAGGCGAGCAAGGACTGGAGCTCTGTATGAAATGAGGAGATGGATAAAGGGGAAATGGCAGAGATAAAGAGATGCTAAGTAGTAACGACAGCTGCATCTGACACATAGCCCCTCCCCTCGAAAAAACTCCCACACACACACACACACACTCACACAGGCTTGGGAGGCACTGTCATGTTTTTACTCTACCTCCATGTTTATGCTTTCATAGGGCTCAAAATCCTCAGAGTAGCACTTTTCTGGGGAGATCAGAAGACTTGGTCCTTTTTCTGTTCGAATTCTGACAGAATCCTGTTAACATGCCAGAAGACAAACAATTCAACTTGCATCTCTCATAGAATAACACTCATTTCTAATGCAATACAATCAAGGATTACTGGGTTAAGTAATTAGGAGCCTCTACCTGCACCCATTCTTTTCTCTGAACCTTTTCTGGGGCAGTGTGGCTCCTCTTTCTGTGAATTTGCTCTAGAGCACGGCTATCTTGAGTTAACTGGTGGGCGCTTCTACAGACATCTGCAGATGAGTAACAGAACAGACAGGAACATGAACAGCTTGCAGCAGACTACTGCCTCAGAGGAGAAGGAACGTACAGTCACATAGGCAGATGATCCACAGCACATTGAGGAAGACTGCAAAAACTGGCTGCCAGCTACAACTGTCACTATCATTTATTCACTGCGCCTGGGCGTGGGATCATGCCATGCAAACTACAAGCAGAGGAGTAGTGGCTATTAGCTGGTGGTCCATATGGTCTGGGGAATGAGTGAAGCAACAGGAAATGAGGCATGAGGCTTCAATATTCAAGAACAATAATTTCCCCTGAACAATAGAGAAGTGAAAAGATGAGATGAGATCATACATGTATTTTTACTTTTGAGTGTCTGTTGGTTTATTTTTGCTCCAGCAACAACTACCTGCTGTACGTGAAGGCCTCCAAGCAGATGGAGAGGTGACAGGCTTGTGGTTGGAGCTCTTGGACTGCTTCCTGCTGGCCTCAGCATTGGCTCCATTAAGATAAATGGAAAAACCTTGCTCAAGCTGTTCCAACTCGATCTCCCTGGGGTCTTTGATTTTAAGGCGCTTTAGGGTCCTGAGGAGCAAATGAAATTGATGACAACCTCTACAATTATAATTAAATATCTGTCAAAAAGTTTACAATTAGCTTAACAACATCTAGGTTCAGGCTACCTTCAAGCTCTTCCGACCTTAACTATCAAACATTTTTATGCACAAATTCTGTGTGTAGAGCAAATGACCAATCAGTGCTCCAATTAGGCAGCACTGAATGTCATGGAGGAGGTGTTCATGTCCAGTGTGAAATCCAAACTGTCTCACCCAAGCATCCTGTGCTCACACTTCACCTGTTTTTGTGCTGGAGGGCAATTAAATATTCATCCAGTGTGTCATCCACAGCGGAGGCAAGCCTCTCTCCTTGGCACGTCTTACTCTCCTTCAAGAGCGCGAGCATTACATACACACACACACACACACACACAAACCAAGCAGGGTCAGAAAAGCATACATCAGCTGTTTGAGGAAAACAGACTGTCACAATACACCTCATTGTTACATGAGTATTCACATTCACTGACTACAGTCAATATTCATTTTATTCTGTCCATAACAGAGTGGATGCAAACAACTTGCTCCTCAAATCTTAAGCAAATAAAGCATGAATACAGAAAATGCTAAGTGAAAAAATACACTGAGTAAGAGTCAGTCATGGGGTTTAAAATGTAACCTTAAACACTGGGAAGGATTTTCTTGAGAACACATTTGGCCTTTATAAGGAACGATTATCACTTCAACATCGCTGCAAATCTTAAAATTGTTGGAGTCCATGTGTATCAATCTGTGAACAGTTTATATTTACATAGCATTTGTCTCATGATGTTTTTGGGATCATGACAATATTTATTTATATGCCTTAGGACTTTCAATTCTGAGATGAGGTGGAAGAACAGTGATCATAGCAAAAGGCCCTGCTGAGAAATATGCATACTAAAACCACTGACTCAGCTTGGGCCAAGATCCCTGTGGAATATTACCAACACTCTTATGAATCTATGCCAAATTCAGGCTCCTCTTTAAAAGGTGGTCTTGCCATGTATTTATTAGATGTGAGTTACAGAGTGACTGGAACAAGAGCTGTTACATCTTTCATCAATGTAAAACACAGACAATACAAGTCACAAACCTGTTACGTCTGAACCATCACTTAAAATTGTGTGCAACTTGAGTGTGATGAACTATTGATAACTTGCGCTTTAGGGTCATGCTTGACAGGATTTTTTATTGTAAAAACATATTCAAACATGCACCCAAATCCAAAGTGACATTCCAACCAAGGAATCATCAACCCTCCCAATATGGACTCATTCATCCCCATTAACACATCATTTATCTGCCTGCTTTAGTCTAAACATGCCGGCCTTGACTCTCAGTCAGTGCTAAAATAAGGAAGTTTTTGAGGGAGCACAAGTTGTCTACATGAGTGACCCACAGCTCATGTTATTCAATTTTTATACATCATCATGCAAGACGAGCAAATAATTGCAAAGCCCTTACTTAGCTTTTACAAGTCAACTAGGCTACAGCATCTGTCAGTATCAGAGAAGCAAAGAAATGTGAAGAGAGAACAGAGAGTACTTGTTAGTAACAGAGTACAGAGAACCATAAACAGCAAAGTCGCAGCTGTAAAATATGACATGCATTGTTGCGATTAATGCGCTGATAAATTAGAGGGATTCATGATAATGTCTCAAGCTGAGTAACTAGACAGATGTGTACTCGAAACTACTGACACAACCAATGGGCTCGTTAAATAAAATGATGTTTGCTTACCTCGTTTTCCATTGTGTGGCTGCAAATAATGTTGTTCATACAACCATGGAGCAAATTTTGGAGAGCGCCGATGATCCTTGACAAACACCATTTAAATCTTTGTTGCGTTTGATAACCTCTGCAGAGAGAACACAGATAGGAACCCCAAGGTTACCTGTGACATGAAACCTAAATTACGGTAACTTACCGTTACCTTGAATGCGGTTCGTTTAAAAATGTCGCCCCACCCGCTGGACGATTCAGCAGAACAAAAACATATGGTTATTATCCGCTATCTCTAAGCCAAACGTCACCTTATCTTATTTTTCTCCGATTTTCGTCAAATCTCGTATAAAACAGTGATTAACCTGACCACTCGTGCAGGGAGTTCACAGATGTGGTGAGGTTAGCTGTATGACTTCTAACTGTTAGGACATAAATAGCAAAAACGCACACAATTACACAAAACGTTATCGTCACACGGCTAGCTAAAGCTTTCTGTCACATTTCAAGCACCATTACGGGTTAACGTAACTGGTCATCGCACAAATTACCTCCTGTCCGGGGTTACTGGAGGAGACACCGTTAGCAGGCTGCGCTGTTAATCAGGTAGCATTGACGCTAACAACAAACTAAAAGGCTAACCATTTAGCATTAGCTTGTGTACGGTCAACATTAAGTGACACAAAGAACAAAAACCCGCCTTGGCTGTCATGTTCTCGTACACCTTTTGGTTCCTACGGTTTTTACGAATTAAAAAAAATGTCTACTATCCCTGTGACACAGTATTTTGTTAGTCTTTAGCTCAACGAGTTTTTTTTTTTTTTTTCAGTTTTCTCATGTGCAGAGTGTTGGTTGGTAACCAGGAAAGCTGTCCACCAATGGGGAGAGCCGCATCACTGTCAGACACGCCCCCAGCTTGTCTGCTCTCTGCCAGCTGCTTCAACATCCATACAAGCCTCCACAAAACCTTGTGCTGCATAACCACATTTCCTGAGCACTGAAGACAGTATTATGAAAGTGTGTCATTGAGCATGGCTAAAACACCACTTTACAAAGAAATTATGATACCTTGGAAGATCACACAGATTTTCATGGTCAACAGTCAAAAGTTCAACACTGTTTTTATTTATTATAAAGCAATACATTTTATATAAAAAAGGACAAAGGGGGTCTGAAATAAAACCATTGCAGATGTAAACCAAACAGCTCAGGTTATGGCCACCCTCTTACCACACTGGACCCATTTCAAAGACTCTTAATTAGCCAGAATGTGTAGTTAACACGCATTCACTCATCCCAAAACACCCTAGGCTATACTTAAGATCAATCTACAGTTTTTAAAATTGAAACAATGGGGTTGACATCAATCTCTCTGTAAAAGCATTGCAAGTATAGCAACTAAGCATGCCATTGGTTTTTGTGCAATCCATTACAACCATCACCAGCAGCAATCAATATTATATTTGAAGTGCGCACACAGTTTTAATAGAGCAGTTCAAGAATGTGAAGACTCCTAAACTTCTGCAGGTAAACAACATAAGCTTTGTGTGGCGCCCAGTGCAACTGTCCTGAATGTAATGCAGGTTTAGACATCTCCTGTCGATAAAGGACAGAAAAAAATTGCTGTTATAGACTTTCTTAAATTAGATCAATGAGGAATCAGAGAAAAGCCAGCATCATTGTGTTGTATACACTTAACCGCTTCTTGAAAATAGGTGGACATCAAAATGGTACATGCTAGAGGTCAAAGGGGAGCACAGCCAGCTGCTTAAACAAGCTAAGCTGCTCACTGCACTAGTAGCACTCAAAAAACACTCAACACAGAAGAGAGGGTGGGTTGGTTACCATGGAAAACCAACTTAAATTTTTGAATGGATATTACAATTTTGTATCATTTTTTTTAACAAAATGCCCCTGTGACAGAACTTTAACCCATTACTGTTTGCCACAAAATCGTGGGAAAACAGTTTGTAAAGGCAATACAAGTGCAACCAATTCATCCTCACAGCACTGCAAGATAATAGCATACAATCTAACTAGATTAGTCCAATAAAATTGACTTCACTGACCATCCCTTATGGTAAAATTCATGTTTAGGTAGTGACAAATTATTTGTAGACTGGTTTCCCAAATTTCCCTTCTTTATTATTAACTATTTCCTTGTACAAAACATATCAGCAGTGTTACCAAGTCAAAATGAAGTGTTTATAAGATATTTGTGGGGAAATGTTATGGCTTTCTGTTGCCTGTTTTTAAAAACCAAGCCTTTTACTGAGCTATATGTGCTGGGTTATGGAAGGTAGGTGTAGGTTAAAATGGACCACGTGTCCAACTACTAAAAACACTCATGGGAGGAGAGAAAAGTAAAACAATAACTTAAATAGAAGTGCTTAAAACATAACAGTTCTCAGAGCCCTTTCAAAAACCAAAAAATAAGATTGCAAAGCAGGAATCCCACCCCAACAAAAAAGGAGAGCGAAATGAACAGTTGTCATGGTAATACTAATATTCATCCAATGATTCACAGATGTACAGTTCACGCATAGGTCATATCCTTCCCTTCCTTACAAATATTTCTTGTTTCCTGGTCAGTGGCCCCCCCACGTCTGTGAGCCGCGGCTTCCCTCTGTTTCAAGTCTGTCTGTGGTGGGAGAACACTCTGTCTCAGTACACATCCCCTCTTCCTCTTTTGCCATCAATGCCTGTTCCTCCTCTTTTTTCCTACGCTCCAACTCCCACTCCACAAAGGTGTCGAAGAGGCTGGGCCAGGCCTCGTCCTCGCTGTAGTTGCTCAGATCAGGCCCAATAGCCTGGGTAAAGTTGAGGAACATGTTCCATGTGTCCCTTGAGATGCCCCGAATACCTGAGGGGTTCTCTGACAGAAAGTCCAGCCAGTGCTCCAGGATTGCAGGTGTGTCCTGGGTGAAAACCAGGCGCCAAAGGGCGATGGCGATTTCGCGTTGCAGTGAGCGTTGGCCCTCCTCAGCATCCAGGCCAAACTGGAAGGTGAAGCGGTACAAGTCCTTGAAGTTCTCCTCACCCTGGGCATCCAACAGCATGCAGGGAAAACGTGAGCAGATACCCTCGAGGCTGTCTGCCTGGATGGCCTTGCAGCCCTCAACAAACTCCTTCCTGGTAACACAAAGGAAACAAGACCCAAAATCAGGAGGATACTGAGAATGAAGAGACCCAGAAGCAAAGAGCTTCATTTTAGAAGAGATAAACTTACAAAGCCAGAGCTAACTAAAAGCTTAATTACCATAGCTATAACAAAAGTTATCCACTGCAAAAAATTGGGGCCATGTGTCTGTAACAGTACTGAAGACATTATAAACAAAGGAGGAGGCTTGGCTGCATAAGGCTTAGGAAACGTTTAAAAACTGTACCAAACCTGTTCATTGGTTCAGTTTACCATTCACAAACATCATTTCACTTCAGTGTTGTAGGCCTCAACCAAGGCAGATATACAACATAATGGGCTTTCAAAGTCAAATGTAATATAAACAGCTTCAGTAAGCATCAGTTGACAATGAAACATGTTGGTTACCAGAGTGTGGTGTTATCCAAAGCCTCTGGATAGAAAACTGCTGAGTTAAAAATCAGAAGGGGGGAGCAGTGACAAGTGGCCTGGCCAGCGGGAAGCCCTATTCATCTCTGACACCAACTGTAGAGTGGAGGCATACAGCATTTCCCATGTGCCCCCTACCTGACAGTGGGGAACTGTTTGTGTGTGCATTTGTTTAGCTGAGCAGCTGAACACCAAGTCTTTCAGCCGAGATGGAGAGAAGACTACATACTAAAAGACTAAACCTTCAAGGTCAAACAGTGCAGGCAGAAGAAGGTGCTTTTTGGCTAGAGGTATAGTCACTTATCAGGCTAGTTATTAATGGTGCATGATATTTTGGTTGGCATAATCAGGTCACAATTTCCTGAAAACATGTTATCATTTACAGAGAAACATACAAAAAATTATGCCAGATAAGAAACTCCTGGTTTGATAAGCGGGTGATCTTTGCACCATTATTTAAAGCTTCAATATTCACTTGTTTTAAATGTATGATTTGATGTGTGAAGTTTTCTGAGTTTCTTTGCATTTATAAAGGCTTTTGCAGTTATTCAAGACTTTCTCAGGATGTCCCCATGTTTCTTTCTTTCTTTCTTTTTTGTATTATTCATTGGCAACAGCCTGGCACCCTCAAGCAAAGTGCCTGGTCAGAAATAGAGGTGACATTCTCACTGACTTGCAAGTGGAAACAGTGCTGGTCATGTGGAGTCGGGCCAATGGTCTGTCCTATTGTCACTGCAGCAAATATGGTGGGACATCAAAGCAGCAAAACTAAAAATGGTGCTTACAAATCTTAGAGCAGTCAGGATTTAATTAGTGGCTCTGTTCCAAATAATTTCACTGTATGAACGTGGACTGTGCATGTGATCTTTAGAATGTGTACAAGAACATTAATTAACATTGCGTCCTCACTGATCCTGTTGGCCTGTCGAGAGATTTAAATAATCAATGAAGTTACACTGCTGTGCCTTGTGCGTAAATGCACACAGTGCCTCTCTTAATGGGGAGATGCACTCTTTTCTGCTGCAGAGGAAATGCTAAAGATATTTTTTGAAAAACTCAAATAAGGATAGTGCAACTTAGTCAATCAGGAAGACTTGTTCACACACACACACACACACACACACACCAAGTATGACTAAGGAGTATGAGTGAAAGCACAGTACTTTCCCTTTTTTTATAATAGTATATTCGATAGGTTGATATTTATACCAACAGGACACAGGCAACATCTCATGATTTATTAGGGGAAATTTGATGAAATATCAGTTATTCAGCAGCTCAATTTGGGGTTTGTAATATAATGTAATATAGTGTCAGTGTGGAACTACATGCCAGGTAGGTTTGGATGGCTTCTACTAATCCAAGGCATGAACAAGACACTCAAGTTCAATGTAGTTTTAAGCCAAAAATAACACTTCAGGGGTGTGGTGTGGCTGTAAAATGTTACTTAAATGAGACACAAAGTAACTTATCCGGTGCATTGAGAAGTTTTTGTAGATGATGAGCACGGAGTAGATTTAAGTTCTAGTTTTACAAGAGTCATACATGGATCAATCAAAACCATTATTTAAAAGTCCCGTCATTGGCCATAATCCCACAGATTTACTTAGAAAATCTCAGATAATGTTTTCATTTCAAGTGAAGCAATTTACAGTATTCGTCAGGGATGAAGTGGAATGTTTTTAATAAAAACAAGTTTACAGAATTACTTTGAAGAAACCAAGAACTTGTTTCTTTTATCATGTATTGTTCAATATTTGAAGGATGGGCTGGAGATGGAGCGGGTGGTCCATTTTTACCTTAACTGATAGACTGAAAGTGAAGTTAAAACAGAACACATAAGGAGGGGGAAGTCAGCAGATAAAAGCAGTTTGCTGCAGTTACAGTCTAAATCCCTGATGACATGCTGAGAAATGGCAGATACAATTTAAAAAAAAAAAAAAGGAGAGGGGCTAAGACATTTTGGAGGACAAAGGCATAAGACACGCAGACACAGACTGAGGTGTCCTGTTAAAGGGATCTTTAAAGTAGCCATCCCAAATACACACTTGTCATAGCTAATTACTATGCAATAGTCATGCTAGTTTATCTTGACCAGTCACATAACCAAAAACTCCACCTTACCTTGTAAACTTGCACATGGTAGCTGCTTGAAACTTCCAGGCAAGAACAAGCACACGAAACTCTGCTGGATCCACGCACAGGTCGTTACAAAACCTCTCCATGCCTTCCTCCAAAATGGCATCCTCGTGTTCATCCTTGTAGCAGCAGAACAGCTCATCTATGCGCATCATTGACAGCCCATCTCCATCCAAAGACTCGTCCCTGCGTGGTTCCCCCATTACTGAAGGGATGACAGGTGTCTCCACTGTAACCTCCAAGGCCTTGGTGCCATTTAATAGCTCACTGGTGGCTTTGCTACATGGGGCACTAGTCTCTTCTTTGTGGCCCCCACCGCCGCCAGCTATACCTCCTTTCTTGTTGGACTTGGAGCCGCTCTCCTTGTCTCCACTCTTACTGCCGAGTGAAGACGTCGGATTCTTACACTTGGTGACACACTGGCCCATGTCTTTCTCCCTAATCCCTTGTCTGTCTTTCCTCCTCACCTTCAGTCCCCGTCTGAACCACCTAGACGCCTCTGCTCTGGCCTGGCAAGACGTCTCAACATACCCTCAGGCCTGAGATGAGAACATTTTAAAAATGTAAACTGCCTTAGAAGAGTCCAACTCAAAACGGAGTCAGTCTTGATTACAATAAATGATTAGGATCCACATTTATATGACCATTGGTAGAAGGAAATCAAAATACAGGGATTTTTGAACTTTTAAGGTCAAGAATTAAGTTACCTGTGCCAAATCTGCCACGATCCAGTCTTACACTGCTGGTCCTAAAAACCCTAAAAAAATGAGAACCAGAGAAAAACAATGATCTGTATTCTGTACGTATACAGAGAGAACAGATAACCATAGTAACCTCTGCAAAAGTAATTAAGGAACATCACTGGTAGCAACAGAAACCAACTGGGCCAGAATTGGTTTTGTGTTACACAGAGCCAATACATAAATAATATGCCCTCTTTTCACTTTATTGTGTTACTTTTTCAAAATACGAATGCACTGTATCCAACTAAATAGCTTGAGTACAACTGTGTATATGACTTTGAGGAGTGTAAGCATAAGTTCAGACAATTAAACACAGGAGTTTTACCAGGTTCTTTAAAAAGGCAGTGAATTCAGTGTTACTATCTGATTACATCCAAACACATCCGATAGTAGTAGATAAAAAATATGAAAACCCAGAAATGGTCAACTAGTTAAAAAATTTAACATGAAGAGCTAATCACCTTGAGATTAAGCAAAACTTGGAAACTCTGTGACTTGATTCATGTGTGCCCCTCTCTTGGATTTTAAATATAAACGCATGGAGAAAATAAGGGAAATAATGTTACACTTAAAATAACATCACTGTAGAGACTTGCATCTTTTTCAAATCTTCCCAAGTATCAACGCCCCATTGTACCCTTGGTTGAGTCTGGCAAGTAGAATAACATATGAAAACTTAATGTGCAGAATAAGTCAAAATGCAGGGTAATTACCATTTATGTAGAGAGCAATGAAAACAAGTTTACTGGGCGAAATGCATGCAAAATTAGGAGCAGAATACCAAACCTACACAACATATATAAAAACATCTCTCTTCTACCAACCCGATTAATATCAAAGTAACCTGATTTCATTTGTAAATGTTAGTGTCAAAAGTAAATTATTCTGCTGTCACATCTACATTATTTTTAAATATGATCTGATCAAGTGTTTAATAACCCACAAAGTAGCCAGTCATGCAACTACTTACAAATAGTTCCTCAGATGGCATTGGCCACAGATCAAAGTGTCTTTCTATTCTGCTCCATCGTTGTGACCTTGACATCCACAGTGCTGAAAAGACACATTATCTTGTCACCATAAGCAGAAACTGATAGCTCATCATACCCAAACCTGCAGGACTATTTTTGTCATCATGCTTTGAAAATGTAATGTGAGCACAATAAAACTGTTTCCTGTATTGCAGGATTACTAACTTACTGATTTATTACTACAAAGAACATGGTGTCCTTTAAATATACTGAACACGTAAAAGACTTTTGCATTTCTTTTCTGGACTTGGACATCTCTAACTTTAAGAGTCTGGTGCCAGACCTTCCACAGGATACAATCACACTTTGTTATGAAGTACAACTCGTGGGCTTTACGGTAAAACCCACAACTTCCATTAACTTCTGAGACCAATTTTTGCTTTCAGTTTTTATCATTTATCAGTCCTAGCCATGACTATATATCTAAAATTAATGAGGAACATGTGGGCTATGTTCAGCATTGGGTAAAACAGACCGTAAGGATCATTACACTGGGCATGTTGAGGCAAATGTCTCACCAGCTCCTTCTGACAAACTTCACATAACAAATATCAGACGGACGTTTAAAAGCTTATTTATTTATTGGATTTTTTATTATCATACTTAATAAGCTAGCATGCTAGGTTAGCCAAGCACTTCAGTGTCCAGCTATTAATTCGACTAGGCTTTATTTGTAGTCCTAAAACTGTCAGAAAACAAAGTTGAACTAGAAGAATAATGCGTGATAACTGCAACACTGTTGTCGGAGCACAATCTCAGTTTAGATAGCTGACCTTGACTAACGTCAGCTGGCATTAACGTTATTTTTACCAAGTTGTGTTAACTGGGAAGTGGCGATCACAAACAGGATCAAGTGAGCTTAACAACACACGCACAACACTCAAAAACGTCACGTAGTTTTTTGACAACAGTCTAAACTTGGACATTTTAAACATCCAGTTTTTAAGATGGTTCTTGTTGGGAAGCTGTCATCGACTCACAAGACATCATCGCCACCGGGCCATTTACATCAAAACTGCCTGGCCCTGACGACGTCGCCATAGCTAGCTAGCATCAGCTCGGTTAACTAAAAGTTAGCTATCGGCTAAGCTAGGTTTCATTTAAGACACGGAGGAACACCACAATTATCCTCGTAAAGAAGCTTACCTTTTTGGGAAATTCTGTTGTGTGGAGCTGGATGTACATCACTTCAGGAATGCCAGTACAAATTAAGTAGTTGGTAAGTTGTCCAAGCTAGTGTACACGACCGGAGACGAACTGAGGCAAACTCGTCGCGTTAACTCAGATTGCTAGCTAACTAGTTAGCTGGCAGCTGACAAAAACTTCCACATCAATACCTAATTATACACCTCTCTTTGAAAAAATATATACTAAAAAAACAGAAACAATCGTGTGCTTTTGATTTCATTTCTAATTATGTTCGCTCTTTGGAGTGACTTAAAAGACCATCTCAGACTAAGGCAGCCAGTTTCTTTGTGCTTCCCCCTTTTAGTCATTGAGTGTAGCTACATTGTGGGCATTTTTCCTGCATCACTTCCTCTCTGCCTACAAGCAACCAACAGCTGATCTTCATCACAGCGATGACAACGATACAATATATCTTTTCATTATAGAAAAGTGATGTGCTTGTAAAACGCTAAGTTAGAGCTAGATGGACATATCACTAAAAAAACTAAACAATGAAGCATGTCATTTTTATGATATTTTACAGAGATATTGATTTTGTACGCTGGAAATGATTCAAACCCCTTTTAATTTCATTGGAAACGGCTTGAACTGGGTCGATTAATAGTGAAATGTTGAAATATTGCATCCACTTTGAATACTTAAAACATCTACAACTTTATATACATCCACACTAATTTATCTTGTGTTTATTAGGTTCTTTTTATTTGTTTCTCTTTCGCAATATTAGAAGCCAGTTTAGGAGTAACGTCATCTTTACGCGACAAAAGTGTACCTGCTTTCTTAGCAAACTACTGGCGAGGTAGCGTCTTCATACACAGTCGGTAGGTCAGGCACTGTATTATATATAATATTAAAGAAATTATGTAACGTAAGGAGCTATAACGCTAATGCAAGGTGTTTATGTGAGTGACAATCATCTCGACATTAATTGCTGTCTGTAGATACTTGATTAGTCTGTTAGGTGAAGCTCAAGGATAGCTAGCCTCATGTTGACAGGAGATGCTTAATGTTTTCAGTTTGGCAAACAAGAAAATTTCACAACATAATGCGTTAACAGTATTATTCTTACTATGAGGCTACACTCCACTGCAGCAAACATCAGAACAAACGATTAATATCTTAGAGTGAATGATGCAACAACAGTTATCTAAGGTTACTTTAAAAGCCCTGCGTAGGTTTTAGTGACATCTAGTGTTGAATGATGGGCACAACGAACTCAAAGTAAACAACTTGCTTGTAATTACATTTTCGTTTATAAGGGAATTTCCACTTCTAAAATACAACTTTAACCAATGTAGTTCTGGAATTATAACTTATTCTTGTGGACCTACATGTAGACATTTTCTAGTTTGTGGCATGTTATATCAAAAAAGGACACTGAAACGTGCTTATATGGCATTATTCAGGCATAGTACTGTCTTTGTTTTCTGGGTGAATGGCAATTCCAGATTTCATCTGCTGTATAAACAATTCTTATTGGGAACTTTGAAGTTACAGGATACCCTAGTATATCCTCAGAACCCCTTAATTAAATTAATTTGACAGTGTTAACACAAGGTTACTTGTTCTTAAATCTAAGTGATGTCTAGACAAATTAATTTCAAACTAGAGACCTGTTGTGTGATACATTTTTCCTTGAGTACAACTAGATCATTTAACAATGCAAAAAGACTATGTTAAATGAGAGAAGGGTATTATTATTGTAATGCCCTCAACCTTGTAAACAAAGATATTTTTTCAGTAATAAGTCCTAATAAACAGATTTGTAATGAACTTTTCTTTTCTTTACTACTTTATTTTCTTTTGTTTTTAAGGTAACTCCTGTCTTTGAGCCAGATGACTGCCTCCACTCGCAAGACAGTGTTGTCACTGTACATGCGGGTGTTTCGCATTGCACGAACCTGGCAGGCACAAAGTGGGATTGCAAGTGACACAGAGACTGAGAGAAAATACATTCGTCAGGAGGCCCGCTCTCTGTTCAGACAGAACCAGCAGGTGTGAACAACAACAAACTGCTAATAGAAATGGAAAAGAAGCAGTTTTTGAACAGTTTTTATAACTGATTTTCTCTCCAATGTGGTTCCTCTCAGCTCACTGATCAAGAATCGATCAAGAAGTGTGTAGAAGAATGTGAAGCAAGGATAGAAATAGGTAAGAGTTGGGAGATGCCACATGTTGCCTGACATAAGTCATGACTAAGCCATAGTCTGGTGAGGCCTACAGTAACGGTATTAAAACAGTATGACTAGTAACCAGTTTGATAGCTTCAGTATTGTTACAGTATTTATTAGAGTGACTAAGCAACTGAAGGTCTTAAGTGTTTTAGCATGAGTATGTAAAGGAGTTAACACTGACTTATTGGTGTGAATCTTTTTGACAAAAAATTAAATTTTTCTTCTGCAGAAGAAGCAGAACAGTCATCATGAGTAGGATTTATACTGTAATCAGTTAGGTGAAATAGAAGAAGTGGCTGCAATAACACAAAAAATAAGCTCAGAAAGTATTTTGCTCTTGCATGCTTGAATATTTTTTTATTGCTCTCATATATATATAAAAGAGTAGTTCAGCTGTACTCACAAGGCCTTTGTTACATCCATGTTCAGTTCTTTCACTTTGGTTAGGACTGACACTGTAATTTTTTTCACAGGTCTACATTACAGAAACCCATATCCAAGAGCTGTAAGTACAAACTGTATTTTAGAGGGAAGAAAATTTTATTTTTCTGTCTGTACAAGTTATTGTGTTGACAAATTTTATTGAGTGATTTTGTTCTCTGAACTTTCCCGTAGTCCTACCTTCCGCCACTGGGACTGGCAACTCAGAAAGGCAGGAAGCTGCGAGCACAGCAGCGCCTGAGGAAGCAAGCCAAACCAATTTACTTGCAGTCACAAGATGAGACCTGATGCTCAATACCCACACTCCTCACTGAGAGTTCAAGTTACCAAGGACAGAAAACTGGAGTGCAGTCACAAGCTTATCTCCTGGGCTAAGTTGATGCAAGCCGCTCCATGATGCAAGAACAACCATCGAGGAAAAAGCCAGTTTTTGTTTTGTCATTCTTACTATAAACTATGTAAAAAGTTCTAAATGTATTTGTAGTGTCAGCTTCTGTTCAGCTCAGGGAGTCTGTCAGTGGGGAGTAATTTGTAATATATGACCAAGTTGTATTTTTTTATTTATATTGTTGTGTAAAACTTGTAATAAACGCTGTAATAGACACACAGTCTTTCTGAATAATTAGAATTTTAAATAAATTCTATAGAGATGATTTTTTTCATATTTCAAATGTCTCAAGATACAGTAAAAAAATCATTTCAATAAAATGTTATGAGCATGTAATTAATAGTGACATATTGTGGCAATAAATTTGTGTTGTTGCTTCTTATTCAACGCTGACCTTTTATCGAACCATCCTCTAATATTGGCTTCATTGTTGAGCTTTTATATCCTGTTTACTCACGTATTATGAAATAAACTCCAGGAATGTTGGAAGCAGGATAGAGAATGTTGGGAAATTAGTCTTTTTTTCACACGTCTCAAATTCTGAGCCACTGTTTACGTGGTGAACTTCCTATGAGGTTCTGAAAAACTGAAGAGGAAGAACAAGCTGAAGTAGACATCAGGGAGCCAAAAGGCTCACAGTAACACATGCAGAAATGAAAACAGGTTCTTTTAGAGTTCAGCTGTTCTTATCTTAATGTACATTATACCAACCCTTTGCTGTTTATTTATACATACCTCCATGTATGTACATTATTCTGCACTTACTGTAACTACTTTTTGCATGTTTAGACGCTAAACACTTTTTGTGTCTCGGTACCTGTAATCTGTGTAAATACAGGAAGGTTATATCTATGCGAATGATGCAGATTGTAGAAGGTGCCATCCCAGGAGACATTGAAACAAGAACAGAGGGGGAGTTGAAAAAAAATGTGCTAACTCTTGTAGGAAGTAGAAGAAATAAAATAAAAGGTCAGCAAATAAAATAAGTCTGCGGTTTGTGTTGTACTTTGATGTCGAATGTGACACAAAATTTCGAAAATCCACCTGCTGGAAAAGCTCAAGACTGAAAATAAATGTTTTAATATTCTACACAAATTGTGTGCATATTCTTGTGACATCTCATGGTTTTAAAGTAGTACTTGTTCGGCTGCATTGATATAGTGCTAATCTATTCTACTGATCAGTTCAAGGGCTTTAAGCATAATCCCAACATTCACACATTCATGCACTATAGACAAGGCCATCCATGCAAAGTACCAACCTGCTCATCTGAGACAAACACGCACACTCAACTCACTAATTGAAGAGCCATCCGAGCAACTCAGGGTTCAATATTTTGCCAAAGAACACATTGACATGCAGGCAGAAAAGGCCAGGAGTCTATATTTATTCATTTGGTTGCTGGAGAGATAAAACACAGTCTCATCCAAAAATATCTCATACTTGGAAATTCAGAGTGTCTTATAGTACTTTTTTTTTTTTGTCTTGACATAATTTAAATAAACATACCTTGCAAGCTTAAGTTTTAGAATGTGCAAAGAAGTTTCACATTTGTTTATATTCATGGATATGTTAACGTAAATAACGTGGATATGAAATTAAATTTGTGGCTTTTGCAAATTAAAAGTGGTAGAAAAGATTTCAAAAAGTTTTACAAATCACATTTTATTGGTTGGTTTAAAGAAGAATACCACCTTGTCTGTTCCATGCAGTGTTCCAGAGCTATTCATCAAGCCCGTCATTGTGCGTTTTAATTTCATTGCATCATGATGGAATTTTGTGAGTCAGAATACTATTTTACTTTCCAAGAATTTTTGAAGGTGGATTTATAAACTTATTAAAAGATTTAGAAACATCTTGTTTTCTTGTCCTCCTCTTTTTTCCTCACAGTAATGGCACCTATATTTTAAAAGAGCAGTTTTGTTTTTACATGACTTTCATTTTTCTCTTTGAAATCAGAAGAGAAAGAGGCTTCGCAATCATGAACCTGTTGATTCATTTACTGTAGATGTTGATAATAGTGACCTGCAGATGGGGTTGAAGATTCATTTTCAGTCTGACTCACAACAAATCAACTGAATACTAAGCGTAGTATTTTAGTCGTATTACTGTGATGAACAACTTGTTTAGTTGTTAATTTAATCCTTTAATTGTTATATCTCCCTTTCATCTGTTTTTCCATATTAAATTGCATTTCCCTTGTACTCTGCTTTGTTTGCGTTTTTAACTAATGGCTGGTAGTTGCAATCGTTTTACAAACAGTCTGATTCAGCATTGAATATTTCAAATGTTGATAAAAAGTTTCTACAAGATGTAAATTTAAAATAATTTAGTTATGAACTAAGGTATAGATGTTCTTGTATTTATTTTGGTCCCTGAATGAGTCATTTTAAACTGTAAAAGAGTACAAATATTAAAACTTAAATTTAGTACACAGTCATCAGATTATTATATTTAAAGCTTGCATAATGATAGGCCTCCACTTGAGTAATGTTGTTCAGTAAAGTGCACCGACTACAACTGAGGTGTACTTGAAAAGCCCTCTGTAGCTTATGTATTCTGTGGGGACTAAAGTATAGTTTCTGTTCTGCTCCACTTTCCAGCAGAGAGTGGAAAATCAAAAATGTGGATCAGCAAATTTGACTTCTGATAATCTCAGAGGGGCATGCACTTATGGTTCAGTGTTGTTGAAACAGTGAGCTGTAACACCCCAGTGCCCATAATGCAGTGTATATCAGATCTTTTTCATCTCAGAGTCACCTTGAAAAGAACAGTTTTCCTCGTCCTTCAGCACTACCTTGGCCCATATGCAGCAACGTGATGGAGTAGGTGGACACAGAAAAAGGAAAACATGCATGTTTTACTGTGTGACGTCAGCCTGGTTGGTTGACACACTAAAGTTGAACCTCAGGCATCAGGGCTGGGGTGTTTCAGACATGGACAAGGTCCTGGTAAGAACAAAATAGTCCCAGTTTAAACAGGGAACTACCATGTCCTATATAGAGGGTAGTATGTGTAAGTAATCTGCTGTGTAAAGACCCTACACAGGACCTACAGAGTGACGCACATAGGAAGTAAGGTTTGTAAAGGAACACTTGAAGGAGACTGTAATCTCAGAATGACAAGAGGTGAGGAAGTGACAGTAGGAAGATGAGCCTGCAGCCACGTCAGAACAAGCTAAAGTAGGCTGTCCACAAAACATAGACCGATAGCGCAGTAAGAAGACAGACTGTCGTTGGTAGTTTCTGCCTGACGGGCTGACAGCATGACTGACAAGTTCATGTGTGTGTCTGATTAAGAAATGCATCTGAACCTAATTAATGCAAATGTTTGTAAAGATTACCCTAAAAATCTTAGCCTCAGAATGAAGAAAAAAGATAAACTTAATCACATCTAATTTAATCTTTGAAAAACTGTTCAAAAGCTGCACTGAGAGTTAAGAAGCATTAGAGAGAGTGGGCAAGCAATGTTTTGAGAAAATCTTGATTCCGTACACTCTTAAGCCACCAGGGGTCACACCATACTAAGTCCTGAAGTATCACATAGTTCAGTGAGTTCAGCCCTCAGAACCATGACCCAGCTGTGAGTGTGAGCGGACAACAGGCTTCGCTGTGCACTTCAGATAACTGTAACAAAACCTTTCAGGTGACATTAAATAAAAGGAGAGATGCCTCTAACCCTAATCCTCTCAGAAGGCAAAACAAGCAGCTAATGAATCATGAACGCAACTTTTAACATAATCTCAGAAAAAGCCATCTGAGCTCTCACAGTTATTATCATGCCAGACTTAAATAATTGTATGATGTACAGTCAAAAGACATGCTGTGAAAGTGTGGAGTTGTTGTCGCTCTGTCTGTTCTCTGTCTGGAGACCACATTACCTCATTGATAAATGACTGTCCTCACTATAATTGACCACTGATGGGAGACCAGCAGCGGCAGCAGCAGCAGCAGCTTGTTTTAACATTAATGCTGAGTAGTGACTCACTCTATGCATACATATATAGCATTCCTGCTGAACTATGACTGTCCTTTTTTTTTTTGAGTCATTCTTACTAGAATGATATTTCATTCATTTAAACAAGTCAGAGCTGCTGGGCAGGTACATATGACTGAACAGATCACAGCGCAATATGTTACTTAAATTCTTAAATAAACAAAGAGCAATGCACACCTGAACATAACGTGTTTCAATAAAAGTATATACATAGCAAGCTACCTGCACATTTTCATTTTCATTGTATGTTTTTTTTTTTTACAGACACATATCCAGATAAAAGTTGCAGAAGTAAAAACGTACGTGTAAAAATACAACAAAGGCACAGAAGCTGCAACACACTCTAACTAACCTTCTATAGATTTCCACTTATTTCTCATATTTACTGCTGGTTACTGATGTGGTAACCATCATTATATAGCTGAGACCCCTCCTGGGGACATTAAATCACAAGTCTGTCCTATTCTTTTGGTAGGAATGCACTTTAAAAATAAGTATTTGCAGGAGACACTGTGTTGTTTCTAATATTATCTGATTAAATTTACAATCAGGAGGGTATCAGCTCACTTCCTGATTTTTATGAAAATTATATTTAGTATTTGGGGTTTTCTTATATTTTGTTTCTTAATGCTGCAGCTATTTTTCCCACAATGACCATTAAGCTTCATTTTATCTTACTATCAAACCTTCTGTGGACTTACTGTTTATTTGTTTGTTTCAGGCATCATTCATTCTGGTCCACTTTGGGCCATTTTCTCTCCTTTCCAAAGCCAAAAAGTAATTTAAGTCAGCCAATAAATTTTAATTTAAAGGGTTGAAAAAAATATTTTCAAAGTTGTCTGGAAACTGTTGTATTTGTATCTGTTACTGCATTGCATATATATTTTTGTGATTTTTCAGATAAGTGTAACATGTTGAGTAAGTTTTTTAACCCTAAAAATGTCTGAACCATAAAGGAAATGAAGAAATAAACTGCCATATTTTTCACCCAAAAATTGTCACCATTTAAAAACTAAACAAATGTTTAATTTCAGGTATCTTTAACTATATTCTACATTTATACAGTTGATGTAGCCATTACCACATCTGCATTATAACCACAAGTAAGACTTTGAGCAACATTTGCATTTATCTGTACATAAACTTTTTAAAATAAAAGTCTCTGAGTAAGCATGTGACCCATTTCTGCTGTGATGTCACACACTAAAACTGGATCATGGGAAAGAAGTGGCTCGTTTTGAAGGCCAACTGTTGTAAATATAGATATTTAGAGATTCACCTGAGAGCAATGTCATTATGGAAATGATAAATAAGCAACAGCAAAAGAAGAATACAACAGCTCCAGAAAGAGGAGAGTGATCCATCATACAGCCCCTTTAAGCCCTTCACTCGGTGTGCATTATTTAGGGGTTTTGGAGAGACCCTGGGGGAAACATGGTGGAGGAAACAGTGGGAGCAGGAAAAAAAGGAAAAAGATAGGGTAAAGAATAAGGCAGGAGTTAGACATCTAATGTGGTACTTACGGAGCTGCGATAAGGTAATTAGATGCTTGTAAATGGGGAAATCCATCTCCTCATCTTACCTGGTCAACTTGCTTTAATGCCTTGGTACGGATCACGTTATTGTTCGGACTGACAACAGTTGTACCATCATTAAATAAACATCAAGCTGGGTTTCGACTTCATAATGCAGTCGATACACTCAAGATAAGGCAAATAGTAGCACTACTGTAATGGCATGTTATCTCTAATGTAGAGTAAAAGAAATATAGTACTAACTGTAACATTCTGCAATATTAAAAACTATCCATTTCCGTTCTATAGTATTCTAGTACTGTAAGTCACATTCAGAAACACCACAGCCATAATTTGTAAGCAGCTGCTGCAGTGCTGCAGCTATAACTTTTACAGCCTTTTGTGCCTTTTAATGTAAAAAGCACCGTTTCAGCTCTTTGTTATACATTTGATTGAAATGATTGTGAGTTCCTGATTAGATTGGTGCGCCAGTGATTCAATTATGAGCAATCATCCTCATCAGAGTCATGGTATATATTATTTCAAAGGCAATCAAGCATTTTTCTGAAGCCTCTAAGACTTAAACACCTGAGTGTTCTTGTAGGGTTTTTTTTCCAGTGAATGAACAATTTCTATATTTAATTATATTTTTCTTAAACTACCCCACAATCCATCTCTGTTGTAATCCGGTAGCCATGCAACGAAAGACACTTCGTTGC
>JAQMCX010000033.1:12684525-12721631 GCA_029814765.1 Acanthurus leucopareius
AACGTAATTTCGATTCCTTTGTATGTCAGGTACATGTGAAGAAATTGACAAATAAAGCTGACTTGACTTGACTTGAATTTCTATGATATCTTCTTATGTCTCAAGTCTGCACAGATGAAACATTCACTGCATAAACACACTGCATTTATCAATGGTAAGTTTTATACAAGTTTTATACATGTGACATATACTGTATTTTGTTGAGTAGCGTGCTTAAATTATCCCAAATGTTTGGTACAATCTTCAAACCCAGAGAAATCCATAATTGTGTCAAAGGTAATAAGAGAAAGTTGGAAAACGTGACTAAACTGAACATGAATAAAATTGAAATACATTATCTCATCTGAACATCTTTGCCTGAGTCAGTCGATAGATTTTAATCTGCAATGATGGCTGTTTAACAATAAAATAAACAAATCCCATGATCAGTGACAGTGTCATCAAACTATGTCTTTTGCTTTCATTGTTTTGATTGAGAGCCCTCTAGTGGCAAAAATGACATACTGTGCCTTTAAATTATGCTCCCTGTAGTTCATCTTGAGAAAGAAGACTGTTTTTAAATGTTAAATGAGAAATGACAAAACAACAGAGCACACCAGGCAATGATTAGGTATTTTTATTTCAAGTGTTATATTTGGACTGACACAATATAGACCATAAAAGGATAAGATGTTCTTTCATGACTAAGCACTTAATTGCCCTTTCTTGTTGCTGCAGACATTTGTCTCATCTCTCAGCTCTCTCGCTCACTCCCGTCCCACTCATTCTTTGTCTTTTCTCTCGGCTTTTGTTTGGACTATACGTTTCACATTGTCTCAGCTCACAGAGTAGCTACGCTGAGAAGGGAGGAGGAGGACGGCTGACGTGCGTGTGGGTTGACTAGAGTAGCGTGGCGAGTACTGCTGAATGCCTGCAGTATGGAGAGCACAGACGAGCACCAGCGCGTGCCTGGTTAAACTCTGTCCATCGGGATGCTGTGCGAAAATTGTGTGAAGTGAATGCAAGTGTGCCATTGAGTCAATTTGAGGTCAGGGGCAATAAGGTGGCGATTAGATTGTGATGGAAAAGACATCAGACTTACTCTACCTTTTTTAAAGCGACTTTTGTGAGAACTGGTTCTCATCTTTGTCATCTGGGTTCTTAGGTTCTTTTATAATCACCTCACAAACTGTGGCTGAATTTATATCTTAATGAACTGATACAGCAAATTGAGAACCACTAGTTGCTCAATGAATTACTGTAGCCAAGACAGAGATGAAACAGATAGAGCACAAAGCCTGAGAGTGCTTCTTGTAATTTGCCAACCGGAGTCATGTGCCCACAAATGTGAGCCAGCGCTCTGTAGAGGTGTTTAACAATGACTGGACTTGCCGGGTCCAACTCCAGTGTTGGGTCACAGGGTGACTGTTCCTCGGTAACTTGAAGATGTCATCAAATATTTAGCTGGCCTCCTTTTCATGATCATGGTATGTAAACAAACATATTATCTGTGTGATTGACATGCGATCTTTTGGCTTGGCACAGTGAAAGCCTAGACAGCTCTTTATAGTGTAAAAGGAAAGGAGGGACGCAGCAGAGGATTAATTATCAAATTAATTTCTTCAAGATTTGATCGGACCTCTGGGAATGTGGCACTTCTGCAGGCAAGCTGAGGTACATAGTTTGGTTTCTGTGAAGTAAGTTAACTTCGGAAAATGAGAATTTGGTTCCATAGATAAATGAGAATGTGAAAGACAAATCAGTTTTTGATGATGCACATGTGCTCAGTTGTTCTAGGGCACCCTATCTAATGAGAAATGTATCAACATCTTCCATTTTGTAGTCCATTATTTAATTCTTCCTCATCCATTTTAATACTTTACAGACAGGGAAGCATTTAATGCAGATTAAAGTGATTAAACACAATAATTGTATTTTGTAATTGTGGTAGATGCATGAAGGTGAATGGAAAACTCATTAAAGGGGGCAGATGAATAATGGAGGAGGGTGTGTTGGTGTTGGTGCTAGCTTGGTTTACATCTTTGCTGGATGGAGCGTTGTTGTGGTTCCTTGGGGGGGGTGCAGTGGAGGGGTGGTTTGAGGCAGGAGGGTGGCGGAGACAAAGCAAGGCGGCAGGAGAAAGAGGAGGAGGAGGAGGAGGAGGAGGAGGAGGCTGGCAGGGCAGAGAGCCAGAGCGTCTCAGCACTGCACAGTGAAAGTGAGGAGACGACTCTGCTGAAAGGCGCGTCAAGCGCCAGCCTCATCAGGTAAAAATGGAAAAAGTTTAGCCTGTGGCAGCCATGACAGGAAATACAACCTTCCTAATTGAAGTTGGTGGAAACAAAAACTGTGGGTGGGAATCGCTTCATGCAATGTGATAGGTAGCCTGCATGTTTAATGCACATTTTGATTTCTGATTGTTACATGCTATATCATATACACTCTAATTCAGTGGTACATAAGCCGCATTTTTGGAGATGATTTCAATATTTTGTAGATTACCGATGCGGCTCAGGAAGGCAATCAAGATGTTTCACACCACGATGATATATTTGTAGTAGAGTGTACCATGACTTTACGTGCTCAGTCATGTGGTGAAAGTGACAAACGGAGCTGACTGGTTGTATTTGTAGGTGGCTGTAGTTGCTGGGTTTCAGGTGACCAGAGTTTGCATGGACAGCGTGGTAACCAGAGCTGGAATCTCCTTTAGAGAATAAAAAGCTCAGATCCCTTCAGGATCTGATATGACCTGCGTCCAGAATGGGAGACGAAAAGATGTGAGACTTGCACGAATGCAGAGACTGTTACACAACCAGCATTCTGGTACATGCATGCATTCTTATATATCCAAACAGATATGCACAGGTATATACCCAATTAATGTCAGCCATGCTTAGTGCCGCGGTTCCTCCTGAGCAGTCATGCATCCACCCAGGTGTCAGGCAGCGTCTGGAAGTGAAAATTAATAACCACAGGTCTCAAGGTGTGATCTTCTGCACATCCTTTGCATATCCCTTGTTACGGGGGAATGAAGAATGTAAATTGCTGTTGGTAAATCATCTGTCACATTAGCATTTCTACGGACCAGTATGAGAGAGAAGATTTTAAAGAAGGTGGGTTGATGGAAATTTATAATTATAACGACTTTTTGGCTCAAGAGATAAAATTGCTTTGGGGAAATGGGGAAAAATATGAAAATATTTTGAGTTTCAGTGATGATTCTTTTTGACATACATACTTAAAGACTCTTCATTACCTCATCAACAATACTTTTTACTGGAAGTGTGTAGGAAGCATGACATATTCATTAGTCATTCTCCTCAACAGAAGCATACTCACTTTCATAGCTTATTTCTCTTGTCATCTTTGTCTTTTTGGATGATACATATACAAAAGCCTTTCACTCTGTCATCGCTGTGTTTTTTATGTGTGTTCTGAAAGACACTGGAGTCTTGTTTTGTTGTTCTACCCCTGCTGAGCGATCCATTTTAAACATAGAAGAGGGGCGATGGGTGCAAACTCAGAGAATGACGGTGGCAGAGTTGGTTTAAGGTGGGTACAAAACTGGTGCAGCAGGTGACCTGGTCAGAAACAATGTGCTCAGAGTGGCGGATGAATCATTTTGAGTGTGATTGCACAGCACTGGGAGAGCAGACAAAGAGAGCGTGGTTGAGATAACACTCACCATGAGTAGGAAGGCTAACAATTCACAGCTCGGCATTCAAACCAGAATCAGATTCATTTTTATTGTATTTATGGTAGTTAATGTTTGAAACAGTCAAGAAAACATTTTTTAATGTTTTCATTCCATATTGTTAAGGTTCATATGGTTATATAATGTAGAAAAATATCCAGAATGAGCAGGGAAGAAATCCAACTGACTTGTTGATGCTGCTTGCAGTGTGAAAACAAAGTCAGGGTTTTTACAGTGTCTGTGATATCTACAAACAAATGAAACAAAGAAAGGGCTTCCCACAGTGCAAAGGGGCAGAGTGAGACTTTTTTTTATAGACAGGAGAATAAATATAGCACTCAACGTAGATTCTTTAATATTAAGTGTTAAAATGCACTATGTATTCAAGCCATGTGTCATGAAGAAGAGTTTTAGCTGTCGAGGAAAGAGAAGTGAATGACCACTAATGTAATGGCTTATGCTGAATATAAAAAGGCACATAAAAAATAAAGAGCCTGGAAATCACTTTGCTCGCAGCAGAGGAAATTTATGTCCGTCATTAAATATATCTGAATCAGGATGACAACAAATAAAGGCATTCAAATTCACTAATAGGTTACATGTGCCAGTCACTTGTAAAACAGTATCTTAAGGTCTTTTGCAGAGTTAAGAAATAGACACCTGTCAAATTCATACTAGGTGTAATCAAAAACTTCCCAGACTGTTCCTGTTGCACAAAAATGAAGAGCTGGGCCGCATAGTAATGTGCATTTAGCAGGTGCAAGCAGTAACTTTCCTGTGTAAGTATTCCAAGTTACATCACTTGATCAACATCAGCACTTGTGTTAACACATGTTTATGTGACCCCCAGTGCGTGTGCTGTTGTGATTTTCCGTGACTCCTAAGTCTGCCAAGATCCCCATCAACAGACCAAAACATGTGTAATTCAAGTGCTAATGATAATTAAGTGACGTTACAAGGAACACTTACTCACAAAGATTGTTGCCTTTACCTGCCACATGCATGTTACTGTGCAGTGCTCCATTTCTACGCAACAGGAACAGTTTTGATGGCACCTCATGCTCCAAGCAGACTGAGTCCACCTTCTATTTACAGAAAGAAGAAAAATGCACAGTCCTCCCATAGATCTTCCTTTCTTTCAACAACCACTTAACTTAGGAGACATATTACCACTGTCAGTAAAGATATACCATTAGCTACCTTTATGAGCTATCAATAATAGCTCAACAGTCAATATGATCGCCAATATTGGAATTAACAGCTGTTTACTTCCCAGTCTGCGGCTAGCTTGGTAGCATGCTATCTTTAGAGGATAACTCTGCACCACAACACATTAAAGTCTTTGACATAATGTCAAAAGTGTTACTGCTGCACATTCTGCTGTTAAATTAAGTCATTTTTTCAAAGTTCAAAAGGTCCATTGTGTAGAATTTAGCAGCAAGGAGCAGTGAAGTTGCAGATAGCACGTGAATGAGAATCCCTCAGCTCGGTTTGCCCTTCCTAGCATGCAGCGGAACCCACGATGGTCGTGAAGCTCACTAAAAATGTAAAAGGCTCTCTCTTAAACCAGTGTTTGGTTAATCTATTCTGGGCTACTTTACAAACAAGGCCGTGCAACCTTTAAAATGAATTCAGACATGTAGCTCCTTTAACCGTCAAACCCTGGACCACAATAATGAAATCTGATATGAACTGACTTGTTTGGGGAGTGAACAGCCACAAATGCACAAGCACTCACCACTGAGTAGATAATAGTTTATTAGCATACAAAAGATAAAGTAACCTTTTTTAAAAATTTTATCATAATTTTAATAGACTGGTAGAATTTGTCGGGGAAAAGTTTCAGACTGGTTGCCTGTGTGGGCAGGTCAGTGCTGATCCTTCCTGTCGCTTCACATCACTCTTAAGATTGCCTTTCAGCTCTCTGAAAAGGCATGTCATTGTGAAGGTCGCTTTTTTGTTTAAATGGCAGTAAAAAACATTGCTTATTACAGATAAATGATGCAAATTCTGAGAGTCTTCGTGAATCACCAACAATTAACGACATAGTCTGCGTCATTTGTGGTGTTTCATCTTAATCTTGGAAATGTTTTTTTCATAGCATCCCTCCAAAGGTAACTTGTCAATCAGTCTGGCTCAGCACATGTCTTCCTGTACCAGAGTTTTTTTTGTAAATGCTTGTATGAACTGATAATAGGTTTAATCACTAATGAGATGTATTAATCAGCAACAGCCAAGAGAGAAGCATTTATATCAAAATGTCATAGGTTATTACTTTGAGTTTGTGTGTAGCCGCACAAATTCAGCCAGTCCATACAGGTCATGGGGATGCCAGGCTGACCTAGATACTAAAAATACCACCGGCTGCAGTTAATTAGTGAAGTAATAAGATTAGATAGCTTGACTGGAAAGAAATGGACAAGAGCTGGAGAAGAGGAGGACTAATCCTGCTCAGCAGCTGCCAGCCTAATCACAGATCCATACACAGCATTAACACAGTTTTGATTCATTAAGCAGAAAAAAAAGGTAGTGGTATAACATAAGTGTGAAAACTACAACATTAAAGCACTATTTCAAATAATGAAGCAGGGTAACAAAACAAGCACAAAGCAGCGTCTCGGTATTTAAATCAGATCTTTGGCTGAAACTGAACTGAAGTGCCCTTTTTATAACTGACAGACAGCAACACATTATCAGTGTTATAGCGACAGTATCCAGCTTTAGATGTGTGATGATGAGATGTGTGCTTGAAACAGCATTTAGCCGTTGGCTGAGCTGACCGACATCCATAAAAAGACAACAGGCATAAAGGAAGCAGATGGCTAATGTGGGCAATCTGCAATCAAAAACAGAACAAGAACAAACTGGGAATGTTTACCTGTGCTTTTGAACAGGTCTTGTCTGCTTGGTTTTTACTTAATGTCTTTCTCTATTCCATCACTGCTATTGTACCTGTACGTCCTTGTTTTATCTACATATTTTTAATGACATTAAAGGTTCAAATTAATCCCCCATGGTTGGTCATAACACTTCAGTTAAGCCTACTGACATTAAATGAAGAGGATGTAGGCTGATAGCATTTGACCAAGCTTTGATTTAAAACCAGCGTGGATGGAGAGAAAGCACTCTACACTGACCCTGCAAAATACTGCAAGTCCTGTTATACTTTGGGACTCACTTCTTTGACAGTGCCGTAGTTACTTTGCTAGACAGTCGCACACTCAGCAGTGGTGAGGTCTATAAATGCGCAGAGCACTTTATCATTTCTCAAGGGGAATACATGAACGAACGCAAAGTGACGCTGCATTTTGGATTTTTTAGAGAGGAACCTGAGAGGAAATGACATCTGTCTGACACAGTCAAGTGAAACTGGTCAGTTGCCAAACAGCATACAGCTTTTGGGGAGAGTGCTAAACGAATCTGAAAGCTTTTCAAAGACTCACCAGTTTCCATCACCAAAATCTTGGCATAGAAGCAAAAAAAAAAAACATAGGTCAAATAGGAGAGATGACAGTGTATAAGACTTTTACTTGACATGTACAATTTATTCAATATATAGTTCATTTATAGTTATGTTATATGGAAGAATTACAGAACACTGGCCTGTGGACAATTTGCATTTTATATCAGAAATAGTGCATAAAAATATTCCCCACTTCCCAAATCAGTTCAGAGATTAAAAGAATGAAAATACTCTAATGCAGAGCAAAGTCTGACAGGAGAGAACACAAACCTCGACTGTGGGCACCGATCGACCTTTCAATTCAGGTAGATGAAAAGACCACAAAGTCCAGATAATTATGCATTCTCTTAAAGGTTATAAGGTGAAAAAGTGAGAACATGCACAGCATCTTATTAGGGCTCCCAACTCCCTGAGGACATGTTGTTTTCCATTGTAACCAAAGGTACCAATGCTGAAGTAATAATTGCTCTTGCCAGAGTGCTACAGTTCACATTGCGTGTGTGTGTGTGTGTGTGTGTGTGATTGGAACCAATGTTCCCACTCCTGTAGATCATCTTAACACAGCTCCAATTACACAGGAGCTGATTAGATGTTCCCTGTAGAAAAGGCCAGGAGGGAATACAGAGGACTGAGGCAGACAAATGAACTACAAAAATTGGCCTCTGATTATTACGAGTGCAAATAGCTTTACAGATTATTTCGTTCCTCATAAAAACAGTCTCCAGCCAAAACAGACTGTTTACAATTGTTTTGACGGTAGCAATGTTATTGTAATGTTTTTAAATGGTAATAAAGGAGCTCTCAGCATTCTCTCAAAAGAGATTCAACAAATGAGTCTAGTGAATGTTAAAAAACAAATGAAATAACAAAGGCTCAACAGGAAGCCCTTAACATTTGCTAATGTTGGACATTCCCTGAGAGCATTTGAGACTACAGAGTTGCTAGTGGCTCTCTCAGTCAGGGAGATTCATATTCTGAGGATGATGAATCTCTGCATTAAAACTTATTACAACACATACAACAGATTTGAGAAATTTCAGTCTGGACTGAAGTTATTATATTTGATGTTGATGTTGTATTTTTTTGAAAGCTTCGAGTTCATTTGATGACAAAACAAAACTAACTGAAATAAAATCATAAAATCAAAATGAAACTACCATGAAGGTTTAATAAAACATGTCAGTTTTCGTTTTCGCAAGAGGTATTAGATTCTTTAGCTGTCATTTTACAACACAAGGCTGCACATTTAAATGAGAGTTGCAACCCTTCATGCATATATACATAATATAATAACTAAATCCCAACATTTCTGAAAAGCTGAATCTAAACTAAAACAATAGAAGCACTCTTAAAATAGAAAACTAAAAACTAAACTAAAATAATATCTAAACATTAAAAATGAAATAAAATCAGAACTAATTGAAAATTTAAAGCCATTATAACCCCGGTCCAACAGAATGGCCAACCAAAGCAGCTGTGTAGAGCAGCAGTTTTTGCTAAATTCAACACCCACACAGAAATCCATCACAGACGTGTTAAAGCGACCAGACCATCTATGGGCAGAGGCCCCAAGGGACCATGATGCAATGCATCCAACAGTTATTTTGTTTTCATTAAGGGGTGCTATTCTCCGCTTTTCTCAGCTCAAGACACCATGGGTGGTTTCTGAGAAACATGGCTGAAAACAGTGATTAAGGATTAGGTAGACATCATCCAACAAACAGAAGTCATAAAAATAAATCCTGCTTTTTTGATGCTATTAGTATATAAATATCGAAAGAGTTATACACCACAAAAGCTAATTACTGAAAAAAACAATAGCATGACACTGTACTTAATTGCTTTTTACACAGTTTGAAGCTGATTTGTGAAGAAGATGGTCAAGAAGATGTAAATGACAAGTCCTGAGTGGAGAGAGCAGGTCAGGGAGACGTTAGGAAAAGGTCGCATGTCCTGGGAGTGTCACCGCTCTGCTGGTGACCTACCTTAGAAACTCACTATGACATCAGCTCAGCATGGCCAGTAGAGACCCTGACATTAAAACAGCCTGACAGCACAACACACTGTTGGCTCTCCATCACACTCCTCCTTCCTTCTTTACTTCTAAATCTGCCATGTCTTCATTAAAAGACAAATCTCTTTGGTTCAAAGGGAGATTTTGGGGACAACAATGTTTAAAGACACCTATAACTTAAAGTCTTGCCCTATTCTTTCAATTTGGTGTCTCTGTGTTGTGTTTGCTTGCTCGTGTCATTTGGAAAGAGTTGGTATAAGTGCATCTATATTAGGGGGCAAAATGGATATGGGCAATTGAGTCAGTTCATGCATCAATAATGAGGTGCAATTAAGTATTTCCGAGACTGTTACTGCTGTGCACAAACAGAGTGCTGCATAGTAATGTGCATGTTGCAGAGGTGCAAGCAAAAACTTTAGTTAGTAAGTATTTCAAGTTGCATCAATTGATCATCATCAGCATCTGGGTTACACACATGTTCATGACCATTGGTCTGTATGAATTTGCAATTTTGGATTGACACTTGGTTCAACAGCTACAACCCCGAGAGCAAAATTCATTTTGAGAAACATTAAAAAGTTGCAGGAAGCAAAGCCCTTCAAGTGGGAGGGGTAGGGAGTTACAACTGTGTTGTGTGAAGCTTTTATATATTCATGTTGAGGATCATCAGCAATGACAAAAGTTGCATCTAACGCTACGACTGTCAAGAACTCACAGGTGGGCGGACACAATAAAGCAGAAGCAGCACACAGGGATCCGCAGTCTCAAGGTCTTTAATGCAGTCCAACTTCGATACACGGTAAACAACAGCTCAAGGCAAAAGCACAGAATCTTCAGACACACTCAGGAACAGGTAAACTAGGAAGAAAGGTCATACATGAGGAAACTAGTTGACAATAATTTCTGGAATATGTCTCACAAGGAAGACAAGACGAATTGGCAACAGGGGGAAGGGTAAATACTTAAATATACTTAAGTACTACTAATACTTAAAGCTTAAATACACATGAAGGCAGGGAGACAACAAGATACAGGTGAAACACATTAGGGTAATCACTAAAGGTGGGAAAGGAACAAAGGGACGAAGTAAACATAGAGACAATACAAGGGGAGACGAGACTATCAAAATAAAACAGGACAAGACAAAACAACATAAACTCAATCCCTGACAACGAGACATAGAGCAAACACCATTCTCAACGTTGAAGAGCCTGCAAAACGGTGGACAGGTCAGGAATGAAAACCAAGAGCATGTTGATGGTTTTATCTAACACGGGGTTAAGCTCCATGAACTTGTCTCCCAGGGTCAGACGTCAATGTTGAGCACTACTGTGCCATTCAGAGGGGGAACATTTGGCACAAATGATCTGAGCTACTGCACAATGCCAGCTGGGCTCCCAACATTACAACATGTCCCCTCAGAGGACACTGGAAATGCATATGTTTCTTTATAGCATCAACACAACTGTTGCTCTACATTAGTCTCAGAAAATTTTGATTGCGCCTTGTTTTAAACCATTAGAGTTAATTATAGATTTTTTTTTTTTTTTTTTTACTTTACCTTGTAACTGCATACTTAATAAGACTGCAAGGGGACATTGCGGGGAAGTAATTGATTAGGTGACTGATTAATGAGTTGGATATGGGTGTGTTTCCCCTCCAAATCCCACTGTATATGGAAGAAATCAATCATCAATAAGATTTAGCTGCTTTTTAACTCAAGCTCAGAATAATTTAGGAGCTCAGCCTAAAGGTCAAATCTTAGCCAATTTTTAATGGGTACAACATTGGAGTAAATGAAGTTTCACCTAAAATTATTATACTTAATATTTTATCACTCTACATTAGTATTATACCAACGCTTCCAGGAAGAAAGCTTATAATGAAAACTGAAGGTCTTCTGCTCTTACAAAATACAAAAAAACTCTCCTCATGGGGTCTTCAGGGGTGTACAAACTGATGAAACACGATCCGGGAGGATAGAGTGGTTGATAGAGGTGCTGAAGCAGCCGAGGCGATGATGCTCAGAGGACAGTCAGAGGCCGGTGATCAGGGTGCCACCGTTGCTTCTCCCTGCCACCACACCCGCCTCCTAATCAGCCAATTACAGTAATTAGAGGATCGTTTCCAGCCGCTGAAAGATTAAGAACTCAATTTCCTAGCTGCTAAGAAAGCCCCTGCCGGACATGTTTTACTATCAAAATTAATAAAAGGGAAATTGTTATTAAAAAAAACTTAGATTATATTTTGTTTGCAATTTGTTATTGGATTTATATGAGATGAAATTGAAAGTGCGAGAATTTGTTGATTGAATTTGTTGAACAACTTCAAGTGAGAGTTTTGCTCAAGTGTTTCTGCACTACAATACCCAGAGATCACTTGACAAACAAACTGTGTGCAAACGTTTAGCTGAGATCCCTTTGGTTTCTGTTCCTTGCACTGTTTTATTTGCCCATCTAGTCAAAATAATTATCACTACTGTCATTTTCCTTCTGGATATTACAAAAAAAACAACAATAGCTGTAGGCGGAATTCCTTTTATGTAAACAAAGTACAGATTACTATGGATATGGTAAAAATCATAAATTAAAGGTCTGATTCCTTTCGTGTACCAAGCGAACATGACTGAGGATGAACTGTTTTGTAAACCAAAATGATACACACTTCATGGCAAAGCAAGCTCTATTTTGTCATGCATTAACGGCCAGGCCACTGAGGTTACTGTACAGTGCTTTTGGCAAAGCCACTTGAGCTCTTATGTTTGGCAAACATGCCAAAAATAAAAGAAGTCCTCAAAAATGAAAGCATGAAGCATCACTACTTGGGACCTTTCTGTACTCGAATGTTATTGTCTTGTGGAGCTCTGATGCAACACAGTGAATAATCCTGCAGCGTTGTGCTATGGTCAGAGTGCGCAACAGCTTTATGACACAAAAATTACAATCACAAACTAAAAAACATGATATATACATTTGTAAAATTGAGGTCTGAGGAGAAAAAGATCCTCAGTTTAAAGCATGTAGTCTGGAAAATGGTAACTTCAAAACATGGCTGATTTTATTAGTTTAGATTTGCTTCAGAAATAAAGTGATTCAAACTTACATTTGTTTTCTTTGTGCTGATCATATATTTTTTTTCCTTAAGAGGCATTAACAGTTGCAAAAAGAGGCCTAACACATTTAGCCCCCTGACTGAAGAACTATGCACTATAATTCAATGCTAAATGTCTTTTGTTTCTAATTTGTATTACTCAGGATGTTGTTTTCATTAAGGTTCTTTTGAAGGTAACTTTAAGCTAGGCAGTGCACACAGAGAAATAACACATGGCTTTAGGACTGATCTAAGCCCGAATTCTTGAAAAAAAAAAAACTGTCACAAAGTTGTGATGAGCTATAATTTGGAAAATAAAATTACATCAATTTGCCAGGTATGCAATAGAATTAGAGAGTGTAGAGGAGGTGAGATGGAGTTACAGGTGAGACAAAACCTCAGAGGGTGTTCTCTGTTTCTGGTCTTACTGACGTCTGTATTGTCAGGTCAATAAGAGCCTGTCCCCATCAGTGTAACAGAGAAGAGCGATGACTGTCGGTTTGCACCTCCTCTTTCACTGCGCAGCGGGTCTGAAACTGATGGTGACATGAGGGCTCACTCAGGAGGCTCATTGCTGTAATGAGAGCACCCCATCCCAGTGTCTCCTGAGCTGGATAATGTTATGAGTGCGCAGCTTTAGGCTTTAATGCTGGAGGATTAGATGAACTAAAGCTTGTAAATGTTACATAAGTTTGGGTCTTCCATGTCTGAAATCTCCACTGTAAAGAAACTATCTTATGTTGAGCACAGAAACATGTTCTGCACCCAAAAGGTAAAAAATTAGGTTCATATGATATAATTTTCTGATGATTCATCATTGCTAGTCTTTAGTTCTCTTGCTTTAAATTTATTTATAATACTGTTTTGATGGGTGAACATAGGCTTATTATTCCTTGAATTAATATTATAGGAGAGCTTAAGACATAGTAGACACCTGTTGCTCAAAGGGGATGCATATTTTAAAAATGAGATGAAGCCATTGATCACAACCTTTTTCTTTCTTTCCTTTTTTTTATTACCAGTGATTCTTCTGTTGTCAATGATATATTTTTCCGACAAAAGGTACTTTTGAATGTCCTCTGTTATGTTTTAATGACTTTTCTTTGACTCTGAACTTTTTAGTACACACTGATGTAAATTAAATAGGACACACCAGTGTTTCACTGAAAAACACCTTGGATAATAATATAATTTATGGCTGATACTTGCTCAGGAAATTTTAGATGTAGTAAAAAAAATCTCTAAAAACTTCAAGTACATCTTTTTACATAAAGGAAAAAAAAATAAAACTACTTAAGGTTTTGTTTAGGTTCACAGTACAAAAACAACAAATTTGACTCGTCTTTTACCATAGGTTTTTTATTTTTTATTTCAACACTGTATGATGCCCACAACCAAAATGAGGGCTGACTTTTAATACTTTCACACAGCCTCAGTCTATTTCTCACTTTTCGTCCACACGCCCACAGTGAGAGCTGTTAAAGAGGGACAGCAACTCAAAAAGCTTAAACTCGCACAGAGTCAGAGTGAATCCCACCAGGTTACCTTGGGTCAGTGACACCTAAACACATACACATACGAACACACATACACATGCTCACTGCAATTAAAACTTTAGTGACGATTGACAACAAATTCCGGTGAACTTTACCCTTCTAAAGAGTAGCAGTCCAAAAAAAAAAAGAAAAGAAAAGAAAGAAAAGAAAAATTGCTGAACATCATCCACTTTCTCTGCCATCCCTTTTAAATCCGGCCTCTCTTAAGGGAACAATGGGGGAAATGTTTGGCCTTTGGAGCCGGTGATCGGGGCCATTGAGCGCCTTGCTGCAGGATCGGATGCAGTGAATTAGTGTAAAGCCTCAGCGGAGAATAAAGCTGACGCAACGGCACTGCTTTGGCCTTGCTATCAGCTCCTGCCACGCAACACTGAGCCCAACCTGGATAATTCTTGTGCTTGGAACAACTGATGCTACAACGCCCATGCTGGAGGTTGCATTTTTATATAGAATATGCAGATATGGATGCCTGTGTGCAAGCAGAGATGAGGTCGCAATTGAAGAGTATGTGATGGGAAAGTTAGTCTTGATCTTAAAATTGATCCTATAATCAAGAGTCAGATCCAAATTTACTAGATGATAAACAGCAGAACGTTTTAAACCTGAATCAAATGCATTGCTTCTTTCTACTCTGTTTTTTGCACTGTGTTTTGGACTCTGAGATAATAAAACAGTTTTATGGTGCTGAAACCTATGTAGAAAATAATTAAAGAACAGGGATTTGATAAAAATGTAACTAATAAGAAGAAATAATAATAATAGCATAAATTGATATAAGAAACTCTTATAAATGTCTTTCCTGGATAAAAAAAAAGGTTTTTGTCATTTTTTTCCTTTGAAAGGATACGTATTTTAGAGAGAAAATTTCTTGAAACGTAACAAAAGATTAAATTTACAGCAATAAAAAATTATACTGATAGTCTATTTGAACATAATCAGTCTTAAATAAATTGTGCATTTCTCCAATTTAAATTTTTGTATGATATACTCATGTATAGCATGACAGGAAATCAGTAGCTGTCACTGTCAGAATTACGTATGACATTTCCATTTAATAATTAGATGTAAGATGAAAGATGTAAATAAACCAGCATGGTCCCAATAATGTAGTACATGATCCTGGCATGTCCTCTTTATTCCAGCTCTCATGTGTAAGGGAGGGCTTCACAGCTCAGTCTTATGAATGGCATCTTGTAGCCCTCCTCAGGAAGGCCCCGAGCTAAAAAGGGCAAGTGGCATCCCACCATATGCCTGAACAAAACCACCATATGCTCAACTGGTTAATTCATTTTTCCAAGGCCACAGGGCTCATTTTCACCATTTTTCAACATACAAGAGATATCAGGACACATTTTTGAACCTTTGTTCAACCTTCAGTGGTGCATGGCAAGATATCATTGTAATTTTTTTGTCCTTGTGCAAAACAGTGTAAGTTGTAATCCTTAAGGCTACACACATAGAACATATGCACCAAATAGAATACAATGAAAATTAAAATAAGAGTATTATAAATTATTTGTACACATGTACACATATACACATATACAACCTGAAAATAAATCTGTAGTGCATTTAAATTTGCATCTTAGGAAATTTAAACAGCGTAACAAGCTAATGATAATGACAATAATATGGTTGACATCGATGCACTTTTGGTTTAACATCTGAGAGACCTAATCCATTAACTTTGACTGCGCTTTGAGCACCAAGCGTCACTGATGTAAAACACAGAGTACGCCTCCCTTCTCTCTTACTGCAGGCTTGGAACACAATCCACCCGTCAAGTGCAACAATTTAATATATCTGCTGTTTCTGTCTCGTATCTATTCTGGTGACATTACAGACAAGTGTGTGGAGGCGTGACAGTGACTGTGCCTGAGTGTGAGAAAGAGCATACGGAGAGTAAAAGATAGGTCTTTGTGAGAGTATATGTCAGCAAGGAAGAGAAAGAGGGAGAGTAAGGCAGGCAGCGGGAGTGAGAAAGCCAGGAGAAAGTGGAGCGCAATGCTTCAAAATAATGGGGTCTATGATGTCACTGAGAAAAAAGGGTCAGCTGCTGGTAAAAAATTTGGGGTAAAATCAGGGCTCGGCTGTGTGGAATCGACAGATGGAGGATGAGTTCCCAGGGAGCCAGACCTGCTACAAATAGCTCTGCATGCACACATACATGCAGACATGAGAGAAGCTCAGGACGAGAAGACAAGTTTTTACACACACCCACACGCACACACACAACATCTGTAAACAAGTGTACAGAAGATTTTACATTGATGTTTGCAGACAACACATGTTGTCTTTAACCTTTGGCTTCTGCAGGAAACAGTGAGACACAGAGATAATAATGGGGTGGGTTAAACTCTCATCTTGGTTCTCACCTACTAAAAGGCAAATTGTGATATGATTCTTGTCCTGGTTATACATGGTTTTGTCTAACGTCCTGAGCACAATGCTGTGAACACCCCCCCTTCTTTGGACCAAACTCTGAGGGATCCACAGGAACTGTCCAATCACACTGTACTTCAGCCATCAAGGTTAAAGGGACAGAGAAATGAGGGAACACATGGAGTAGCTCTGATGATGCTCATGCTTCGTGACTCTTAAGGCTCCCCTTGTCCTCGTTCTGCCATTTTATTCGAGGTAATTTGCAAAAATGAAAAAAAGAGACAACTTGAAAGAATTTTAAGCAGTGTAATGAGGACTACATGTCCCATTTATATGTCCTTTCACCCATTTTGTTCTTTTTTTTTTAAAGATGGATAATGCTTTACTCGTGAAGAACATCCCTTTGTTAGTCTTTAACTGCATGAGCGACGAGCAAGCCTTCATGCAGGTGGTCATGACCAATGTATGAAACCAGCTCTAAAAATATCAGCTGTAGAAGCACAGAGGGATTCAGAGAGTTCCTGAAGACAGAATGTGCTCATCTGAACATCAGGTGAATGACCACAGTTTTTTGTAGACAGATTGAAAAAGAAAGCAGCTAGTTTTATGTAATGCTAAATGGATACATTTTGAGTTGTCGTTGTCAAAACTTTTCACTGATTCAGCAAGTCTAATATTTGAAGGCTAGGCAGAGGCAGAGGTCAGGGTCAGCAGAGGGAGAGGTGGCTGCCAGGACACTGGATCCTGAGCCGATTAATTTTCGCACCCCCGGGGTATCAGCAGAAAGGCACACAGGAGCTTTTCTCGGCTTGCTGTCAAGGTGAGGACATGGACACCCAACTGCCACCCCCCAGCAAGGCACATTAGGTAATGAAGCTCTTGTGAGAAACCAGGATACAAGTTTCAGCCAAAGTAAAAACAATATAAAGGGTTTCAGTGTGCATGGAAACATTTTTCCACTAGGCATTCATCAGGTGCTTTGGAAACCTGAACGATTCTGCCTGTAGAAAGTGACTCCCTGACTCCCAAACTAAACACTAACTCATAACCAGCAGCAGTCAAAATTGTTTTTATTGTGAGTATACTGTATCTCACTAAAGAACAAAACTCTTTAATCTGCATCTCTATTGAACAACACAACAAGATAAGAAATATTCTATAGGAGACTATGTTTATAAATGATTACAGTGGGAGCTTTATGGTTGTGCCGAGTGGCAATTTAAGCAGAAAACTGCATTTTCTCGGTCCTTAGTCGCTCAGAAAAGCACAATATTCAACCAGACACTATTGAATATAAGTTTAAGTATGCTTTGTTGCTCCCTCTCACACACACACACTTGTGTCATCTTGTTAATTCAAGTTAAGCGAGTCAAACAAAAGAAATCTAAAAAACTAGTTATTGTTGTTAAGGTCTTATATAACTTAGATATTAACTAAGACTTATATAATTTGATAGGAATAGATTGCAACTATGTCTCAGTGAAAGATACACTATTATAATCCACATGCCACTTTTCTAAAAGACCAACTTTTTATCTAATTCTCAAATTCTCATCAGCACTAGCTGATTAGTAACAGTTACATAGATATCACCTAAGTGGTGGTGGCAACACATTGTGAAACATGCGACATGTAAAAATAATTTCAGGATAGAAATGTTCTCGAGGAGGTGGGTTTACACAGGTTCATACATTAATCAGATGTAGAAATTGAGATTAGTGATGAATATGCTTTAATATGGCACATGTTTTTGTGTTAGTTAAACTAATCTGGGAGATTACAGATAGCACTACAGTTTCTTTTAAGATGTCATATATTAAAAGTACACAATCAAACAAAGAAATCAATAGAAACATTAATCTATTGTAGAAAAAACTATAATATTATGTAAATTTGCATATCTACCAACCTACTGCATTCATTACAAATATTTTTGCCATGTCATGATACACACCCACATGGATTTCTATTATCATTCCAGCATACAGATAAAAACTAAAAGCAAATGCACATTGCAGCTTTATATAAATAACTATCGTGCCTGTCCAGAACTAATAATAACGAATACCAGCAAAGAAGAGGAGTTTATTTAGCAGACTAAGTAGGCGATAACACATAACAAGATACCATATCTAACATTCCCGAAAAAAAAACAGAAATAACAATGATTCCTGCAGTTTATAACTTATTATTTAGTTCACTTCAGTGGTGAAACTGTTGTATGTTTGACTGTTTTACAGAACACCTGCAAGCCGGTCATCACAGAGACATCACCTGTTATTCCTGGGCAGACTATTTACCTAGTTTACAGCAGATCGTTGGAGGATACACACCACACCACATAAGTGGATTGGTAATGCAAGTGCTAGATAAGAGTGATGTTATTAAGGGTAGTTAGGACGGCCATCAGAGTGAACCTCCATCACTGTCCATCTCCTGGACTCAAAGCAGCACCAGTCACCCAGAAAGAGCGATGCTAAGTGCAGCTGTAGGAGTCATTATGTAAAAGCATTAAAAGTCTCTGTCCTCACATGTAGTCATGGTTCCTGTGACTGTGATGGTGGAGTAGGTGTTGTGGAATGTGCATCAAACATACCTGAAAATCAAATGTGGGTCTTGCAAACAAACCTAATTGTTTTTCCTTTTTCCTTTTTTTTTTGTTCCTTTTTGCAGAGGTCTAAGTCTTGAGCCATATGACTTGACTCAGGTCAAACTTGCTTAACTACCATGAATAAAAAATTTTAACTTAACTTCGACTTGGTATTTCTGGCTTGAGATTTGAGACATATCACTGGAAAGGATTTAACTTTTTGTATAAACACTTTTTTTCTAGATATCAGAAAGTTATGTCTTCTTTTTTAAACATGATTTTTTGGTTTCTCATGTAGTTCCACATACCTTGCAAACAACAGGGACACAGAGAGGTAGTAGCTGCTAAAGGAGATAATTACCTGGATTCAAGGATGATGTTGTGTGAGGGCATTAATGATAATGAGATGAGAACATTGATATGCAAGGTCTGCTATTCAAAAGACAGAGCCATGACTACTACAGCGTCCAACTTCATCTGTCACTACAAAACCCACAAAGGGTGGTACATGAATTAGAAGCGCGCCCTCAGGACAAGCAAGGCAAGCGTGCCTGACCAGTTCATGCTAAAAATAGAAAGCAATTAGACAATATCGAAGTAGAAGTGACATCTCCCTTTTTTTTATCTCCTTCAGAACAGCATTATGTCCTGCAAAGGATCTAAAACTGCCTGTTTGCATTCATCTTGTAATTTGCTGTCCATTTGTGGCCACAATAGATGACTGTCTCAGGAAACTAGTTTGGTTATCAGAAGATGCTACTCATTCTTTATGTCATTTTCATGGGCGTGTCCCGTTGAGAAACCTTGGGGCTGGTCGAACAGAAGGCTGAACGGTATTTTTGAGATATTAGCATGCACATTGTGAATATTCCTGGGGACTTTGGTGGGAAGCTAGCAACAGATGACTGGCCATGTCAGGTTGCTGTTGACTCAGCATGTTCTGAAATCAGTTCTGATATTGCACAGATTATTAAACACCTGTGCAGACATCGGTAAACTCACTGTTTTCTTCCTAAGTGTTTTCAGAGGTAGAAGCACCAAGTTTGGCATCATAGCCAACGCTATTCTTGGTTTTCAATAGCCACATGTTACCACATTTGGACAAGAAGGTGGAGCTGGTGAGAGCAAATATTGCTACCAATGTCTGTGTGCAACTAACAGAGTGCGTGCACCACCTGTCACTCGAAACATCCACGATCTTAACTTTGTATAACTTCAAGTCTCAATATAATTTTAATAAAAAAGTTATGTAAATTATACCCCCATACACTCACTATGAAAAGACAATTAGCTAGAAAGAGAGAGAGAGGGCATTTTAACATGAAGCTCTATTAGGATTGACTAACTTTTGGAACCAGCCTCAGGTGGCCATTTTGAGGAATTGCAGTTTTTGGCACTTGCACGTCAGCTTTAAGTTTTAGCCATGGCGGTTGGTGTTTGATAAGGTCATGCCGTTTATCAGTCCCACATAATGACAATGCTTAGCAATGATGTGCTGGAAAGTATTACAGACAGTTAACCTACATCAAGCCCATACACATCATTAGGTTTGTATGTCAACATTTACAATGGACTGAATGTGTTTGTACAAAACTGGAAGCTGATACGGACATCATGGACCATGAAAAAAAGTAAAGAATGACACTCAGACAAAGGCTCTATGCTCTCACCCTGGGCAATTTTTTTCAAGTTTGTGTAAGACTGTCCCCTCAACACACACACATGCGTACTCCACCACTGCCACGCAAAACAACAACCAGCTGGGGCCAAGAACAAGAAGGCCTTTTCACAACTATTTCAGCCAGTGTGAGTTCAGTAATATCACATTCCTAATCCCTGCTGACAAGAAATGAAGTTGCAAAAATGAAATGAACAGAAAAGGCTCCGAAGCCTTAAATAGCTGCATTAGACAGGAGTCTCAGAGAATAATGTAATTGGGGTGCTTAGTGACAAGCTAAGGGAGGGCGGGGGATCAGAGCTTTTCCAGGCTTCCACACTCGATACTAAGACACATTACTGTGTGACAAAATGATTTGTCAAGATGAGAGGTAACCAGGCAGAGGAAGGTCCAGTGGAAAAGTGTAGCTGTGGTTTTTAAGCATCGGGATGACAGGCGTGTTTTTATTTATTAAATACTTAAAAATGAATTAATTTAAGAGTCTTTAATAAGGTGTAATAAATGTGACTTACAGTTTGTGTGTTCTTGAGTGTTCTTATTTCCAATTTATTTTTAAATATATCCCTTTTAAAAGCTTCCTAAAGTAATCTTTAATAAGGTAAAACACATGTTGATTTCTCTAACTTTAAGTATCAATCATTTCTAATACAGCACAAACTCATATGTAGTTCCCTTTGTGTGTCAAAAGCCTCTCCTGATTATAATGGAGAGAGATTGAGCTGTCAGCAGCAATAAGTCAACAGAGCTCCTGAGCCTCATTGTAAAAAGATGAAATGCCACAATCACCACCACCACAAAGACTGTGAAAAGTTTATTCTAAGGGCCCTTCTGATTAATGCAAATTACACCTTACTGCCTACAACTGACGGCAGCTGAGAGATCTCACTATCTGCAAATCTTCTTCACTTTCCCTGCTCAGCTGCTGTTTTAATACCTCAGTGTGCCACTTTTCTCCCTTTTGCTCAGCGAGTCTGTATTTGAAACATCACCTACACTTCTGGTTTTCTCTCAGGTGTACTACGGCAACAGTTTGCATGATATCTTTTATAATGTTTGTGTGCAAATCAATATGTTATAAATGATTCCTTTTTTATTTTTATTTTTTTAGCTGTTGAATTTAAATGCTTTTATCTTAAAGGTTGCATGGAGGAATTTCACTTCAAAAGCTGCATAATGGCTAAATTTGATGGATTTTCCTAAATATTATCAAGCAGCTCCTTACATGGTGTATTGACTGAGTTTGTTAAAACACAAGTATGAACATATGACAATTTAAAATGCACCTGTTCAAGCAAGAAAAAATGTGTATTTCATTGAATTCCTATATTACATTTGTTTATAATCTCTTTTTTTTCCTATTTACAACACACACTTTCTCTGATGAGTCATGTTTACAATGGTCGTAGTATTGCCAAAGCAAACAGTAGACCAATGGATCTCCTCATTATCTTTCTCTCTCTGTCTCTCTCTACTTCATTTCTACCCTTTCTTATTGGTCCGAAAATAGAGAAAATGTGTTATACCTGTAGCCATGGAAGCGACAGTGGATCCCACTTAGCCATCTCCCTGGGAGGCAAAACCCTCTCATTTACACACACATGCAAAGGATATGTGAGCTGCCACCTGTGATTATGGTGCAGTTACATAACAAGGTTTACAGTCTAGATGTGTGAACCTTGTGATCTTCTGTTCTCCAGGCTTGCAGCGCCACTGCGCCAAAGCCTTACATTATGCAGGAACGGGTACAGTACCTGTTGCCGACACAGACCCAGAGGCACTTTAAAAGGACGCTTTGAGCTCCATTAGTTGACGTCCACGGCCAAACACAATAGCCTGGTGATGATCACACACAGGCTATTGCAAATCACCCTTAGAAGTCTGAAATCAGAGGCTGCAAGGGAGAGAGAATAGGAGCACAGAGAGAGAAAGAAAAGAGAGAGAGAAAGAGAGAGAGAGAGGGTTCCTGCACTGATGAATCATTAGTGATAAAGCTGAGGCCGAGCCAGTACGGCTGTATTTAGAAACTTCTCACTCTTTCAGCCCCCTCCCTTACTAATTGTCATCTCTTTTAGCATTTGACTGATGACTGGCTCTCTGAAAAGACATGAGAAAAGGGGAGCCGGCACTCAGCTCTGAGGATAATGTCACACTTTGAAGCCGTCAAGGGTAATGGCAAGGGGTGGCGATCGAGAAAAAGCTACAGTTTGCTCCTCAAAAGCAACTGAGGGCAAAAAAAATAGGAACACCAAAAAATTAGTCAGAGATGCAGGCATAGTGACACATTGAGACAATAATCCCGTTTAAACACTGAAAACAGCTCTTGCTAGGGATATTGCACTGCTTTCCTAGAAGACTTTATACGTAGAACAGCAACACAGATTGCTGATTAATAGAGTGATCGGCACAATTCAATTTAAATCACTCTGACAAGGGAGTCCTTCTACAGTGTGACTACCGTATTGTCGAATGCAGACGCACACAAGCACACAAGCACACAAGTGCATCCTTAGGTCAAATGCTGTTGATTAGTTGTTGGTGACAATTCTGAAAGGCATCACTCTACACTGAGACACCATAGCCGGCAGCGTGATATATTGATACACACTGCCCACTGCACAGCTTTTATACAATCTTTCATTGCAGAGAGACTATAGAAGATGCGTTACATTTTCCCCCCTGTCATGTTACCGCTGCACAATGGTCAGTTATTCTCACCTGATGCTGCAAAAGCCAGGTGAATTTATCAGCCTTTTTAACTATTCTGAAGGTAAACGGTGGGATAACAGGATTCATCTGAGAGGAAAATCAGAGCAGATGGGCACCAAAAGGCAGCAAACTCTGGGCTGTTAATTTCACGTGGGAAGCCTTAGTGAAAGCCTTTCATCTACATATTGTTGCTTCCATTTACTTTTGATTAGCAGTTGATCAAATACAATGGTGGATTGTCTGCAGGAGTTTTCTGAATGATACGTCTGTGCATCAAGTTGCTGTCAACTGGTAGTGCCATGATGTGGGAGGGAGGAGGGACGGAGGGAGGGAGGGAGAGAGACAACAAGAGGGAGAGAGAGAAGAGGGGAGGAGAAAAGAGAGGGAGGGAGGCTGCAAATGGCAGTTTTCTATTACACCATGGGAGACAGGGAGGGAGAGTTAGGGAGGAGAAAGGGAGGGAGAGAGCAAAGAAAATAGTCAGTGGGAGAGAGAGTGTGAGAGTAAGAGAGAGAGAGAGAGAGAGAGAGAGAGAGAGATCAGTCCAACTAGATCAGATTGCAAAAGATTGATAGAGAGCTGTTCAGTTATTAAGCAGTGAGGGAGCCTTGTACAGTTTTATGGGAAATGTGAAGGATAGACTTCATGTCAGCAAAGGTGAAGGATGAGCAGAAGAGCAGATGAAGAAACTGCTTCAAAAGACGGAGATACAAAGAGCTGAATTTATCACTGGGATAATCTTTGTTTCGTACCTGTGTCACACTTTCAGTGCTGACTGACTGACTGATTGTGGTGGCCCAGGGTTTCTGATGTGATTCAACCTGGTCAGAACGGCGTTTTGTCTGCGCTCACAACAGCACCTGAAAAAAGAGAGAGACACAAGAGATCAAGCAAGGATGAGGAAATTCAAAGTGGGTTTGTGTCTTGTGCTGAAGATGATGGAGTGGTTTTCTCCAGTATTAGAGTAACACACAAAGAAGGACCAGCTGCGGCGGCAGAGGCAGAGAATGCCTCAGTTTGGTTAACAGGGACATTGGGAGAGAAGACACCACCTTTTACTTCTGCAGCCTGGGGGAGAAGCAGGTGGAAATAAAGGTAAGAGGACAGGAAACTTCACCTCAAACTTGCCGCCTGAATGTTGCAACATAATTTGTCAGATGTGGCTGGTCTGTGGTGTTATAAAAGTGGTACTAAATGAGAGTGTCTACCCCTGAGCATTTCCTTTGGAGCAGCAGCCACCCTGTTGAAATTTAATCAGACCTCTAACACTACCAGTCCAAAATCATTTTCTAAAATGGGTGTTCTGAAAGATCAAAATAAATTAGCCTAAACTATGCAAATGATTTGCAAATAAAATTATATTGTTCCTCTATTAAAGTTAATCATTTGTCCAAGCACATGTTGTCTCCTAACTGGGACAGAATGTATTAAAAAGAAAAGCTAAAATTCATGTAAAATTCATCTGATAGAAAAGAAAACACAAATTAAAGCCGAAATCTATTGCTGTTTTTTCATTGTTTTGATTTGAAATCTGCTGTGCTCTAAGACAGTGCCGAAACACATATTTACAAGCGAACTGTATATTCTTAACTACAGCAGAATAGCTTTTTCTGTGACTTTTTCACCGAAAGGACTCATGCACGGTTGTTCACCTTTAGCCTTTAGCTTAGATTTTGGAGCAGCTAGGAGGCCCAGTCTGTCCATATTAGGCTGTGATATTGATAGGCTTCCAGCTCCCAAAGGGTTAACACAACAACAACAAAACCTGAAAAGTAACTAGAAGTTAAAAGCAAACCTTAAAACACTTTGCAGTTCACATCTACAGTAACGTGACATTAATCTCTGCGTTTTTTAATCAATATCACAGCTTATTCACCAAGACAGGGGGAGCAGGGTGAGATGAAAAAAATGCATTAGACTGTGTTACAAAGGGACTGCTCAAATAATCAAGCAATTCAATATTAGATGAACAGAAATTTACTTATAATTAATGATAGATAAGTAAAAATCCCAAAGTAAATTTGGGGTGTTGCTTTTTTTCTATGTGTCTTATTGTAAAAATCTGAGATATTATACATTTTTACATTTGACATAAAGTAGTCAAATAAATATGTCAATCAATAGATCAATCAATGGATTTTAATAACCATAATTTTTTTTAGACTTAGACAATAGTGTAACAAGTGGAATCACAAGTTCAGTTAATGTAAACAAGAACCCTAAATTCTGCATTGAAATTTTACAATTTAACCCCCAAAAAACCCCATAACAAATCCACTTGTTACCAGTGCAACCCTTTTTTCCTCAGAGTATTATTTCAGAGAACAAAATGCAGCATCTAATTTGGCATAATACTATTGGAGGACCGACACGAGCAGGTATTAACGGATAAATGTGTTGCTTCAGGTACTGCACTTTTCTATCAGTGTATAAAGAAAACCACTGATGTGAGGGTACAAAAGAGACAAAGGATGAAGAGAACGAAGATTATGCAGCATTGCCTGACAGTTCAATGACCCCATCCTGCTTTTCATCTCAGCTTAGCTCAGTTTGATTCACTTTTATTATTCAAAGGGGATATTTAACATGCAAGACACACTGAAAACATAAATTATACCGAATCAACAACAGAAAAAGCAGAATATCACATCAATCTTAGACATTTATGCAGTGTATCTACTTCAATGCATTGCAGTAGTACATTTTAAGTGATATATATGAGCTTGTGTTGGCTTCTCTAAAGAACAGGTGTCACTTAAAATTGGAAATTACTGAGTTCGGGTTTAATATGGGTGATTCAGCCTTTGTGAATGGGTACAAGTAATTAAAAAATTGCACAAATAAAGATCAAAAAAGCCCAGTGAGAACCTCACATGTGGGAATGATCAATCGATAGGAACCAGGTGTTTGAACGGTGGAAGAGCTACAGGTGCAGCTGGCAAAAAATAAAAAAAACCCCACAGATTTTGTTTTGCTTGCATAGACAATACCAGCTGTTATAATAATGTGAGAAGGTGACTCAGTTGTTTATGAACACTTTGTCTATCACTTTCGCTGAACAAATGCCTGCGATGGCACAGGGGATGGCCTACATACCAAGTCTTAAAGCCTCGAGGGCTGGAGACAGTGTGGCTTAAACTTACACTGCCATTGTCTCTTTGTTTAAAAGCCTTTGAAATGTCACTAATTATTGCATTACATTTTTAAAAAATGCCAGAACTAGTTTGTTTACCATACTGTCAATCGGACAACATCTCTGCATGATGTGCTGGTGTTACTTTCTATAGGAAAATACCTGTAGGTCACTTGAGACAAGATGAGTACTGTGTGGTGAGCTATAGGAGAATATGATGACACCTGAGCCTCTGCTCTTCCTTTACAATGGCCTTGGGAGCTGGGCTGTGATCGTGGTGCTCAAGCTCAGTTTCCTGGATGCATGTCTTGAGATGAAGTACCCTCCTCTGCTCCACCTCATTGTTCCCCTATCCTTTTTTTTTTGCACATCCAATTATTCATTCTAGTCATACTAATCAGCTGCAGGCTTATCGTCTCCCTTAGTCACTTCTCTTAACTCCCCAAGAGCACACACGCACACACAGAGCTAGACGAGGTCACAAAGGGTTGCTCATGAAATTATTGGCTGTAGTGCAAATCACTCTCCATGTCCTGGCTTATGAATCAAAGATGCAATAATGGCCTTCCTTTGAGCTGCCAATTCCAGCATTTGCATGGTAGTGTCCTACAAATTGACAACTGATGTTAGAGGCCCGATCTGTATAATATATATCAAACAAAAGCTCAACTTGGAAGTGGAATTCAAACACAGGACTGGAACCTGCTATCCTTTCCAGGCTGCAAGACTTGTATCTCAATACAAGGACAGACAACAGCTAACAACAGCAGTAAGCTTATGTTTAGTTGGTTTTCTTTTATTATTCCTGTGCTTACAAAAACTATGTGGATAACAGCAAGCTAATCTTACATGATGAATTTTTGGTGTGGAGCTACTCCTTTGCAAACAAAAACGGATTGTGCCACCACAGGTTCATTTACAGAAGCAAGAAACACACAGACTGCAACACAACACTGTAATGTTTACAGGTAAATTCACATTGGTAAAAAATACACAAAAGAGGGGAACAAGAAAAGTTTATTTTTTATTAATACAACCGCTGTTTGATTAAATTAATTTACTCTATGTGTATGGTTTAATAATTACAGATTTTCCCTTTGACTTCTTAATAATTTGAATTGAGGTATTTACTTTTCAGTCCCTGGTTGTAACTGCATTTAGTTTTTGGGAGAATAAAGATAACGTCAAAGAGCTATTAACAAAATGTAATCTTTAAGCATTACATCCACAACCTCACATCTCTATTTGTAGCTGCAGCGGAGGCTTTCTGCATGGCTCAAGACTCTGAGGCACTTATCTAATGACTGGAAGGACACAGGGAGGGTTTTTACTTTCATTTGACCAATTCACTTGACACCTGACACTGTAGGACCACAGTATGATATAGAGATGGTGCACCCACCGTGTAGGCCTGCTGACTCAGGTCATGTGTGCAGCGCATAGACCAAGATGAATTATGTGAAATGCTGAGACAACATGCAGGCTCAAGATTCATCTCAATTATATAACACAGACAGAGTGATTACTTCTCCATGCAGCCACGCCCACCTGCCACAACATGGTATTAATTTAACTGTGTAAAACTCCATAATCAGATACAATAAAAAAGTATGAGATAATCTTGTTTGGTTAACAGATTTTCATATTTGGGAGCAGTGGTGAGGTAACTATTTTTAGCATTAACAGCTGTGTTCTTTTGGGAATGTAGTGGGACATTGTCAAAAAGCAAAAAGAGCCTTTGGAAGTATTAAAATAGAACTTAACATTCAGCTACAGTATGTTTACTGATACATGTATAGGTTTGAACCTTGGGGGAAAATTTTAAGAATGTGCATGATGTAATCTGTAATCTCCAGATCAGGAGAACTTCCTCCTGAGAGAGTGGGAGCGATGGCAGCATTAGCGTGAGTGTGTGGCAGACGGCAGGGCCACTGGGATTTGGGAACGCACATGAGTGAACTGTCAGGTCTTCAGGGCCCAAATCAGGCAGGCAGACACAGAGCGGATGTGGCCAGGCGATAAAAGCTGTCTGCACCCAGAGGGGCCTCAGTCCAGCCCCCATGGGTTAAAAACCCCTTGACCCTGAGGCACAACATCCAGCACAGGGATGAGATTATCTACTGCCTGGCTAAGAAAATCATTTGACAGCCATATGGATGGAGTTCAAATTCATTTGGTATGAGACATGTACAGTATAAATCAAGCTTTATGTTAGTGAGGGTGTTGTATGTCTAATCTTTTAATATTTTTGTATTTTGTATTTTTTTGACAAAGTTCAAGCAAGTAATCACAATGAATATGTAATACGGCGCAGTGTGAAGCACCATGGGAAAGTGGTGTAAATATACTCCATCTCAAAATATGATTAATAATACAGCAAAATGGTACAGAATTGGGTTGAACACATAAAGTCCTTCTCTCTTCGTCCCTACACATAGCATCTGGAAGTTGCATGTCCACTGAAGCAGTGGCACACATACAAATCCCTAAGGAGTATGTTTAAATACGCACACACATACCCCTCTACTGCTGAACAAACGCATTGTCCTGAAAGGACAATGGCAAACTTAGAACAGAAAGAAGAGAGCTGCTTGTCTATTCTAATGACTGCAACACATGCCACTGGTTAATAAGCGCAACCATACTGTGCTAAAAACTGAAATGTGATAACCCCCCCCCATTGTTATATAGCGCTAAAATATGACAGGCATCCTAATTTTATAAACTACCTAACTAGATAATAGTGGTGTTCCACATGATGGTCATTTTCTTCATTACTAAATAATAAATATCTGGTAGGTGGTGACTTAGTTTGTCTCCGCTGCCAACCGTCTTTATGATTTAAAAGAGAAAAGGGCAGAAAATGCTTCACGCTGGCTCTTCACCAACCCTGCCAGCATCAAAAGACATGAGGACTCTTCAGTGAAGGCCACTTGGATTTTGAGTCGTGATGTTTAAAGAAGGAAAGAAGACAGGGAGAAGAAATAACTAAAGTGACTGGCATGGTAGATATTAATACTGTAAACCTTTTATTGGAAGAGGAAAAAGTGTTCTCATGAAACAAAACAAGTTTGAACATACTGTTAAACTTATTGTTACCACAATTATGAGTATCTCTATTGTTTTATATTGCATAAATTAACAGACTAAGATTTGCAATGGAGAAGAAGCTTCAGTTTAACTTTAGTGTAAATGATAGAAAATCAGACAACTCATAAAAAGCAAAAAAAAAGTGCTACATCACAGTGGAATACATAAAAAATATGTGGCAATATAATATCTATTGTATCAATTTTACCCTAATAAAAGTTATTGAGACAAAGCCCTGATAAGGTCAGTCAAAACATAAAAAAATAAACAACATTCAACTAAAGCCTGTAATTATCAAATTTTCCTTCCAACAAGAATCAAAAGTGTATCCAGTTCAGGTTAACACAGTATATTATACTTAAAAACAAATTTTTACTGTCTTAGGAAGGACACAAAGAATGTAGGTGATGATGCTGAACTGTTCATTTTTGATCTAACACACAGTTATTTTAGTGTGAGTAATGCAACAGTGTTTCAAAAGTCAGTCACTAAAAGGTTTCATATTGTATTTTTTTTTTCATAAAAATATACATGGCTGTGGTTAGGATTGACAGTTATGTCACAGAGGAATACTCACATTGTTCCCCTCTTTTCTCTGCAGGGACGGGATTAAAGCACAAGGCTCCCACTCAGCTGCCTGTCACTAAAATGGGGTTTAGCCACTGATCAAGCTGTAAGGGGCCACGATCACACACCGGGACTCCAGGCCTGCCCTTCTGCTCTGTCCCTGCAGCTGGAGGCCCCACCGGGAGCATGAGTGTGGGTAGGATCAACCGCTACAGCATTGTGTCATCCGAAGAAGAGGGCCTCCGGCTCACTACCATGCATGGCATGAACGGCTTTGGCAATGGCAAGATCCACACACGCCGCAAGTGCCGCAACCGCTTTGTCAAAAAGAATGGCCAGTGCAATGTGCAGTTTGCCAATATGGACGACAAGTCGCAGCGCTATATGGCTGACATCTTTACCACATGTGTGGATATTCGATGGCGATGGATGCTGGTAGTCTTTACTCTTGTGTTTGTTGTCTCGTGGCTAGCATTTGGTTTAGCCTTTTGGGTCATTGCTTTGCTACACGGAGATCTGGATAACCCAGCCGGAGACGACAACTTCACTCCATGTGTCCTACAGGTTAATGGATTTGTGGCTGCCTTTCTATTCTCCATTGAAACACAGTCTACCATTGGTTACGGCTACCGCTGTGTGACTGAGGAGTGCCCAGTGGCTGTTTTCATGGTGGTCTTCCAGTCCATTGTGGGCTGCATTATTGACTGCTTTATGATAGGCGCTATCATGGCCAAGATGGCGAGGCCTAAGAAGCGGGCACAGACTTTGTTGTTTAGCCACAATGCTGTCATTGCCATGCGGGACGGAAAGCTGTGCCTCATGTGGAGAGTGGGGAACCTTCGAAAGAGTCACATTGTAGAGGCCCATGTGAGGGCACAGCTCATCAAACCTCGGATCACTGATGAGGGGGAATATATTCCTCTAGACCAGATAGATATTAACGTGGGTTTTGATAAAGGCCTGGACAGAATTTTCTTGGTGTCACCCATCACTATTCTCCATGAGATAGATGAGGAGAGTCCCCTTTTTGGGATCAGCAAACAGGACTTGGAGACAGCAGACTTTGAGATTGTCGTCATTTTGGAGGGCATGGTTGAAGCAACCGCCATGACCACGCAGGCTCGCAGCTCCTACTTGGCTTCTGAGATCCTTTGGGGTCACCGTTTCGAGCCAGTGTTGTTTGAGGAGAAGAATCTGTACAAGGTGGATTACTCTCACTTTCACAAAACCTACGAGGTGCCGTCCACCCCTCGCTGCAGTGCCAAGGACATGGTGGAGAACAAGTTCCTAGTCCCCAGCTCTAACTCCTTCTGCTATGAAAATGAGCTGGCCTTCCTAAGCCGTGATGATGAGGAGGAGGATGTAGGTGGTGGGAGCAGGGCACTGGCGAACCTCAGTCCAGACCGGAGCAGCCGACATGAGTTTGAACGCTTACAGGCAACCAGGGCGCTGGATCAAAGGTCCTACAGAAGAGAGTCGGAAATATGACCTTGACCCAGGGTCGACTCTAAATAACTTAAAATGCAGAACAATGCAAAGTGCCATAGGAAAACTGACTACTGTGAAAGGTTTTAAAAGGAATAAGACAACAGTAAGATGGACTTAACTAGAAGGAATGGAGAAAAGCAAAAGTATGCAGCTTAGAGAATTGTGGTAAGGAATGTCTACAATCAAGGAAAAGGCTAAAGAAAGACCTTCTTCCTTAAAGGAAACTTGAATCTTTTTTCACATGGTCATTTTGAGTTAAGAGTGTTCAATGGTAGTGCATCAAAAAACTATTATGACAGAAATTTATAATCAAATCTTAGGTGTAAATACATTGCTTAGGTAAGTTATGTTTTGTGTGCAGTATCAGTTTCCCACAACACTTCTAAATAATAGAGGTTGTTCTTTTAACTTGTTCTTGGGCACAAATAATAGTGTTACAAGGCTTCTCTAAGATTCTGCATTGCTGTAGTTTGCTGGACCTGCGTTCAGTGGCACATTGAAAATTCGTGCACTGCACCATTCAGATGCAATGAGCCATGATAAAACATCTGACCCGTGAGCCACTGAGAACAACATAATTCAACACCTTCATTTTAGTTTGCTGTGATCCCAAAATCTAGCCATGATGGAAGAGTGGGCAAATGTAATTTCTTAATGCCTCAAATTTTAACCCTATCTTAAAAACAAATATCGTAAAAGCCACCACTATCATCACTTGGCTGCACTGGCCTGCACATATCATGTTATGCACAAACATTAACAAGAAGTCACGTAAAACAAAACTAAAGCACAAATGGACCAACTTCAACTAATAATTTACAGGTTACAATATTAAGGTGTGTAACCATCAAATCAATGGCAAAGAGCAGCAACTTGTTACAGAGAAATGCACCTTAAAGTGCTCTCTTACTTTCACAATTTGCAACACTATCCAGTAAACCAGATTAAACTAAAACCTGTATGTTGATAGTTATTAACAATGTTCCTGACATTACATGCTGAAATTGAGGCCATAACAAACTGGCATAAACTATCTCTTTGTCCTCTTAAGAAAAACAATCTATGCATATCATTTAAATATCAGGGGACACAAACCCTGTCAAGTTCTGTGTGGTATAAAATTATGTAATAACATCTTTAATTAACATCTAATGCACACCGTGGAATAAATTCATAAACAAGTAACTGTTATGTTAATCAAGAGTTAATTAAGAGTTATATTAAACTGTTAGTCAAAATTTTACATAAGATGCACACATAAAGAATGCAAGATTGAGTGTTGGATTTCTTTGGCTGGAGAGAAGTCTTTTGGGCAAGCTGAATTTGACATGTTAGGTTTGGGTGTTAAACCAAGCAGCAAGCATCTAAATGCTGAAGAACAAGCATCTTAAGGGCAAATGTGTCTACAACACTTTGCATTGAACTTATAAGGTTAGAAAAGTCCAAATGTGTTAGCTAAGTTGAAGAAGCTGGCCCTGTATTTCTGTTCATTTTACATCAACATTGGGTACATTTGACTGCTCTGTATTTTGTTATTAACAGAGTTAATCTTCTTTCCAGATTTTACCTGGGTTCTAGACTAATGTCAGAACAAGATATTATCCAAATTTTTATGGAAATGTGTCTCCCATCATAAGTAAAATGAGTACAAGACTAAGTTTAATTATCTTGTTATCACTTTTCATTGCAGTCCAAACAGACTTCACTCCTCCTTTGTCATTTACTTGCATATGAGTACTGTAGACAGCTAAATACATTTAGCAATATGCTAATACAATGAGTTGAGACACTGGACCAAGGTCTGAATGGAAGCAATAAACATTAAAGCACACCTTTCTGAATCAGTTTTAATAACCAAACTCTTGATGGTTCTCTTTTGATGCGCTGAACATGCATATTTATAATTCTTGATTCACAGAGAACAAGTGAAAGGCATGCTGAGGTGAATGACCCTAAATCTGTTTGTCTTATCATAATTGTATGCATATGATTTCTCAGATTTAATACCAAAGTAATGGTGTGTAGCTTAGACTGTAGTTCTGATGTGACTGTTCCTGAGGTAATCTTCCAAAAAAAGTTTAGCCTGATCATCAGGTATTAATTGTCATATTCGAGAAAAGTGTTTGAGTCTCCAGCTTGCAGTCCAAATAGTCTCTTTACAAATTTAAATCATCTCTTAAAATATGCCTTTACACAAAGTAATTCCCTGTTAAATCCAAAGTTAAAACTTAATCAGCTGAAAATTTAAGTAGTGGTTATAGATTCATTCATATGCTGTTAATATATACAGTAGTTTAAGAGACAAAGATATGATGCATGACAACTGTTTTTCTTTGGCATGGACAATAGCATTCCAAGATTATCCCTTATTCTAGATACCTAGTCGGAGTTTATTGTTTAAACCTTAAGTGGTTTTTGTTGTGTCACCAATTACTTTTGATCAAGTTTAGTTACTCTATTACCTCACCAAAACGTGGATGTCGTGTGTAACAATTTTAGTTAAATTACACACATAAAAAATTTCATACCCATAGAAAAGAAAACAAATAAGACATGCTTAAAAACTAAAACATGTAAACAGAGAGAACCATAAAATGGTTGTTATTTTGGTCACAATGACTAATATTTTCCTAGTAGTCATTTGACTCTCGCAGCATACTTGACTCTATGATATTTCTTGATTAAGTGTTACTTTTTTAGAAAATGGAAGGATGTAGTAAAATATAAAGAACATTTTTTGGCTTCTAAGAGATGCATTGTTTCCCCAATCTGAAATAATTTATAATGCTCATTACCTTCTGGGAAGGTTCTATACACTGATATGTGAAGCCTCTGCACCCGCTCACAAATTACAGTGGTTAAAAAAGGTGACGTGCAAACAGCTTCTATGCCACATCACTGAAATGCATAGTTCAATCATTTCTACTGAATCAATTTTTTTTTCTGAGCTTGTTTTAGCTGTGATGTTGCCCACCTGAGCCCTTCAAAAAGAAACACACACAGATGTTTAGCTAAATATAAAGGTTTATAGTGTAAAAAGCATAGTAATGTTGTAAACTTAAAATAGGGAACAGCCAGGCTGAACAAACCTGCTTATTTTTATACAAAGTTCTTTTTGATAGAATACAGCAATCAATATTTATCTGTTTTTATCAGAGTACTACAATTAAATCACTATTGAGAGGCAAAAATATGATTCTTGTCTCCGTTTTCAATGATTTAGTTTCTGTTGTTTCATTTCAGTACAGATGCTCATGATTTAACAGGTATTTCTCTTAAAGGGATGATTGGAAAAACCTTTGACCTCTGTAGAAGTCTTCCTATGTCCAGCAAAATGTATACTGGGCTTTTGATTTTAATTCAAAGTCATTTAAATTATTCAATTAAAAACTAACTGTGAAAAAAATGATTGTTTTTATCTCTTTTTTGAACATGGTCCATCACTCTGGGCTGTATGAAAATGTAAAATCCAATTCAAACCCCGGGGCACCTTTGAGCCTAATGAATGAAAGAGGTGTTAGCTGAGGTAATACATCACCATGAGAGGTGGTTTAAGATGAGAGATCAAGATTCATGTCACCAAAGGCGGATGACTTCCTGGTCCTGGGCCAATTATTCAAGAAGGCTCATCAATTAATCACTGCGACACACAAACAACCAGCGGGGCCAGGGGCCTTTTGGCCCCGCTGAACTGGGCAAGAGGCCTGTAGCTTTGCCAGATCAATGAGGTAACAACACATGAGAGATCATTGTTGCTCTACTACTACCTTAGAACTGAGGAAACCTTTATGTCTTTGAGAATTAAATTTCACTTTGGAACTTTTTCACTCACCACATTTGGAAGACTGTGTTACATTTGTCACAGCCGCAGACGGCACAGGTGCAGGTATTAAAATTGATGCTGGCTGATGCTATTTAGCTGCTCCAGTTTTAGGATCTTGGTTTTGTGCATGATGGTGCAAGATCACCGCCTCCCCAACAAAAATTTGGTCACATACAAATCTGTGATTAAAAAGTTATCTGCATATAACACTGGATCAGCTGAATCACTCACCAATCGTTTTATTGTTTTCAATAAAAAAAAAAAAAAGGAAAGGAAAAATGTTCTTGCATGTTTTGCAAAGAATTTATATTTTAAAATAAAAATGTATTCATTACATAAACTGAATTGAGCTCCGTCAGACCATAACAGCTGCATGGCTACAGCCTGCATGATCAACAACAGCATCAGTTAAATAAGAAAAAACAACACAATTTCAATATTATTTCTGTGAGGGATGACACATTGCACGCATATAGAAAGCAACAACGGCAAACAGTTTAAGTAAATTTTTTGACTTGAAACACTTACATGGCATCTTTATGTACATCAAGGATCAAAAATCAAAAATGTGGCTTTTCTGTAACAGGGCTCCCTTAAGAGTATTGCGCTGAGAGAGTTATGCAAGTACCCCAGCTTGCCAGTACAATGCCGTCATCAGCACCACTGAACAAATTTTTGACTGGTGATGAATAATCCTGAACTCTCCGCACGAGATCCATGGCCATCAGTTCTTTCTAAATAATTCAGGTTGGGGTGATTAAGTCACCCACAGTGAGTGACAGATGTAGGATTAACATCCTGGCCACTGGTTGTGCTGAGCTCAGGCGTTGGGTCTCAGCACTAACTGACACCGGGATCACAGAGGCTATGCTGGAAGCGTTGGCCAAGTTTGATTATGTAACATGGCCTGCGCAGTGTATGTTAGGCTTTATGTGTCAGACTCGAAGAGTAAAAGTGAAGCTTTCAGGATTAGTGGTGGGCAGTGTTAATGAGTGCCTAATGCATGAAGGCATTATAGATGTTTCATCAGTTTAAGATGGGTTGTGGATCTCAGAATTTGTTTTACTCTGAAAGTGAGCCCTCTTTTGATAGCTATGATGTCAAGCCAGTGTACTGCAAAAGTAGGATTAGACATGAGAAGTCCTGTATAATTAAGAGCATGTCAGGATAAACTGCCATGCAAGTGAGATGGTCACTATGTAATCCCAAACACATGCCTTACAGATGGAATGGGCAGCCTACAGGGATGGGCAGACCATGACTTCAGTTCTTAAATAAATCTCAGCAGGTAGCATCCCATGGTTTCTTCTAATATATATGAATTATTATTATATTTTATTTGATTATTTGATTATTATATATTATATTAATATTCTTCTAATAAGTACTTTTGTGTATCTGTGTCTACTGTAGGTCACAAGTTATCTGTACCATCATCGGTCAGGGCTCTAAGATGCAAAACTCTAGGGTTCTTCTAGTCGCTAGATATTGCCAAAAAATGCCTAAAGCAGAAACAACTAAAACCTTTCCTCTAATATGCTTTTTTGGGTTGTTTCCAGCTACTTGTCTAGTGGAAAATGCTGCAATTCAATTATGATTTGCTAGCTATGTTTCAAGGAGTGCCACTAGTGCATCACCCTCTCCCTTCACACATCACACTTATAGTTCCTGTGAGGAAAAACCTATTAATTAACATATGGAGGCTGTTGCCACGTAACCCGACATCCAAAAAAAGTGTGAAGCAACCCAGATACTAACTTATAGATATGCAGATATATTGTTAGATAGATAGATAGATAGATAGATAGATAGATAGATAGATAGATAGATAGATAGATAGATAGATAGATAGA
>JAQMCX010000033.1:12721731-12746750 GCA_029814765.1 Acanthurus leucopareius
ATAGATAGATAGATAGATAGATAGATAGATAGATAGATAGATAGATAGATAGATAGATAGATAGATAGACAGATAGACAGACAGACAAAAGGTTGTGATGACTTTGTTTTTTCTTATGTCATCATGGTATTTTTTCTAAATTACGCAACAGCAAGTTGACACCCAGGATCCTTTGGGAATGTCCCTTCTGTGACTCCCAGGGAACAGTTGATAAAGCCAGCTGGGGCCTAGACTCACACATTTGCCTATATGATATGAAACAAAAAAATTTACACCTAGTACAGAATGCACCTAAAAGGATGTGAAAGGATGTAAGAAAGTGGCCTCATCAGGCTCTCTGCCAGCCAGCCCATATAGACTAGTTATAATTAATGCTGGAACAAACTCCCTGTAGCCTGGACTCTTGATGACAGTAAAATGAGAGGAAATTGTGTTGAAGGGGCTATATTAAGCTCTTCAGTGTCAAGCCGCATGTGGCTCTGCGGCCAACACTTTCATCACTAGAAGTACTCCCTTTTAGTTCCTTTGATAGTATCACTCAATCGAAGATATGTACCAGAGGTCTGAGGTTTATGTTTTTATCCGAATGCCTTTCTTGTTTTTAGAATAGTAGACAAATTAATTTTTATTTATGAAAATGCAGTTTATTTTAAAAGCTCAGCAAAATATTGCAAACCTGAATCTGGTTCAATGTATATATATATATATGTATATATGTATATTTATATGCACATAAATGCATACATGGCATACAAACAAACATATACATGTACACACACACACACACACACACACACACACACACACACACACACATATCAAATACGAAAAGGGGAATAGTTACCTCCCTCACAAGTCATGGAAAATAAAAAACAACATGCATTTAATTCTTTTTTACCACTTGTCCTATTGGCCAAGTGAAATCCTAAATTTACTAGCCCAAGGTTGAATTTTACCTGCCCTGGGCAATCAGGCAATCCTCATTGATGTGCACTGTCACTGCCGCTTTAACAATAGATTTCCCACCTGAATTCTCATCTATATTCTGTTATTCATCAGCTGCTCCACCATGCAACCTCACTGGTGCTCTGACCTGAGAAAGGGACCGTGTGCAGCTTTATGTGCCTTATCTTCTTGCGGATACAGTAGGTGCCTCTAGTCTATCCTGATTCATGGAGCCACATGAATGGACAACCTGAGGCGACATAAGGGGGGCACTCTCATTTCCTGGCTCTCAAGCTTTGGTAATTACCTTGTGTGCCCAAAGGCCTTGGTGTGTTTTTAGAGGAAGGGAGAAGAAAGTGCCAAGACAGTAAAGTTGTGTACTCTAGAAAGAGTAGAAAAGGCCTTGTGTCTCTGAGCTGTTGTAAATGCAGTTCTACAACAGCTCAGAGACACAAGCCATGAATGATTACTTCTATTTACTCCTAATCTTCCAGAATGATTATCCTCTCTGCAAACCATACAGAAAAAATGGGTAAGCTACCAACTTCCCCTAATGGACTGAATAACTAGTTACCACAAAAACACAATAATAATAATTCACATAGCTTCAATGTTATTTGCTGAAGTTTAAAAAAGCACCTGTTGTTCATCCCAGTACATCTGAGTCTAGAGGTGTTTCATGAGGCACAAAGCACTGATAAAATTAGATTTGACAACAAGATAAATAGCTCATTTAAATAATAATACTCATTAAAACAAAGGAGCATAGTGTAAACAGAATTTTCCATCTATGAAAACAAGTCCTAAATGGAAGTATTTACTATAAGGGTGATATAAGTGGGCTTTAAGTATCACAACTTAGATGCCAGTGATGCTCCATTGTATTAGGATAAGCCACAGTTGATGATTTCAAATCAAACAGTACTTGAGAGGAATAATAAAAGTCAGAAAAACTGGGCCTGTTCCAGCAGTGAAGTCATGAGAACAGACTCAGAGCTGCGACTACAGCCTCTCTGGTCTCCCCAGGGGTAGACTCAAATCTGTCAGCACCCTTCACTAATGCAGCTCTCAATAGACAGCAAAAGAGACAGGATACTTCTCCCCAAATACCCCTCCACATACACACTCCTCAAACCCGCACCACCCCTCCATCCCTAGCCTACCTAGACTATGCCAGGGCCCATGGATCATCTCTTGCTGGCTGGCATCGCTCCGTCCCAGGACACAGACCTAGGTTTAGCCAGGACAACGTCTCAAGTGTCAGGCAGAATGAGGGTCTTTGTTACAGCAGACTCAAAACAGGAGCTTCACTCGCAAAGGTAGTTGGGTGGTTTGGAGACATGAGAACAGTATCCCTGATAATATGATGAACACCTAAGTGCACAAGTGTAAAAAAAAGAATTAGAAAAACTGTTACTATAACTATTACTTTACATTTTGAACATTTTCTTTCTCTTCTTTCTCAGTTTATTAGTCTTTCAATAAAGATACTGATCCCAAACTTTTGCACTGGATTTACTCATGCACTTTAAATTGATTCTGACTTATTGTCAAGTATGGCTTGAATCTTGAACATTTTAAAGACAAATATTCTTTCTTTCAACATCTACGGTGTGACATAACAGACAAAAAACCTTTTGAAAAGGACTGAACTGACACAAAAAAGATGAAATCACAGTGAGGCAGTGAATCACACAACTGAATGGGATGGTTACATAAGACAACAAAGCATTCCACTGTATGCCATGGAAAAGATAATTGGATGAAATTGAAATGAAACTAAGTTATTTACATTTTGACTTAACTCATTGTCATTAAACTAACAGTGAGACTTGATATGAGACATTTTTTCCTATTTCTGTTTTTTGGGTTTTTTCATATTTGTGAATTTCTGACTATGCTTTCCTGTTAGAAGCGCTGAAAGTTAAATGCAGAGCAAAGAATCCTGCAAAGCGAAAAATAGGAGTGCCCTCAGACATTATATGTGCACACATACATATTAACAAATATCAGCCTTTCCTGTGTGGTTCACCTGCATTGACAGATGGCATTTTTCCTTTAAAATAATCATAGAACATTATAAAACCAAAGTATGGGCCACAGAAGGCCAAATAATTAACGACAGTGAGATAACCCCCAGTTTAGATGTAAGAAAAGTGACAAAGTGATAATATGCCTTTATATGTATGGTTTCTTCAGTATAGTGAAATTATTTCATGAATATTTCTTTCCTTAATCCCCTTACAGGTGACTTCTGGCCTTGGTGTGTTTGATATAGAGTGATGCTGCCATTTTGACCCCTGATAACTGATGAATGTGAAGTTGTCTGAGGATGAACGGCTGAGGACGAAAAATACATTCAGTGGTATAGTTTAATTAATGAAAAGCTTGCACACACACAAAAAAACACGCTATTTTTGTGCACCTGGTTACTCCTGCGTAGACTACGTTGCTACTTAAGTTAGGTTGATGTTACACAATAACATATTACAAAACAACAGAAGAAACAGAAAGAAAAAAATAACAGAAAGAAAAAAAAATGTCTTTCTTATTTATGAACTCGTGTCAAGACTATACAGCCTGACAGGCATTGTCATTTTCCTTTTTATAGCACATGAAAACTGAATTAACCTTCCAGTTGAATCAAATAATTTAAGCTAAAGAAGGAATGACCCACGGACTCGGTGAAGTGCAAGGCTTGACGATAAATAATTTGGGTCTCTTTTGTTAGTTAGTTTAGTCTTTTTTGTTTGTTAACTATCGGTTTTAAATGTAAGTTTAATGTGGTAATGTAATGTCTTACCTTTCTCCTCGACTTTTCCAAGCAGTACTAAACTGGATAAAGTGCGACATCTTGTGATACTGCCAAGTCATCGCTGTGATGTTGAGCAGTTAGACTCCTCTCTTAAACCAATCAACTGAAAGAATACTGAGACGTCAGGGGTTTGACCAATGAACGCTTACGTCTCTAAAGCAGAAATGTCGTTCTTTGTATTGTGAAGCGGTGGAGCAACAAATATCTTTTTTGTTTTGAAACACTGAAACACTTAATGTAAGTATAATAACCTAGCGCAAATGCAGCTTAGTTTTGTCTTATTTTCTTTAGTTCTGTTGTGTTGTTGCACCCTCGAAGACAGATTTATCTGAGTTCACTACTTAATGAATGACATTGGCAGCTAACAGCTAACGTCAGCTAGCCAAATAAATAACACGTCCAAGGTAAGCTAAATGGAGTGGTGTTCTATCACGGAACAGTTGTATTGAGTCTTAGAATTTTGTTTCACGTTTCTATCTAACTACTGTGTGGTCACTGTTACTAGGATGAAGGTGGTCAATCTGAAGCAAGCAATTCTACAGGCATGGAAGGAACGGTGGAGTGACTATCAGTGGGCCATTAACATCAAGAAAAACTTTCCAAAGGGAGCAACATGGGACTATCTTAACCTTGCAGGTTAGAGTAAATATGGTTAAGCTTCACAGATATCGTGTGAATTATTTAGGTTCATAAGAGTATTCTTATGGTGTTCTTGAATGTCGTTTGTGCATTTTAGAGGCCCTGATGGAGCAGGCGATGATTGGTCCCTCTCCTAACCCCCTTATTTTGTCTTACCTCAAATATGCTATAAGTTCACAGGTGAGAAACAATGCAGTGTTATTAAAAAAAATGGCTATCTGAGCTGTGTGGCTAACAGTGGTGATGTTCTTTACAAGTTGTTAACATAAGCTTTTCTCTCTGTAGATGGTGTCTTATTCCAGTGTGCTTGCAGCCATCAGCAAGGTAATAAATGCTTGATTAAATCCTGGCAAAATGCATTTTGTAATAAAATATGAGAGGGTTTCATGTGTTTGTCTTTTTATTTGGATAGTTTGATGATTTTTCTCGGGAGCTGTGTGTCAAGTCACTGTTAGAGATAATGGACATGTTTTGCCATCGCCTCAGGTATGTAAAATTATCCATGAGTTGTTATTTTCCACCATAATATACTTAACATGTAACTGCACTAATGTGATGTAGGATTTTTTTCAAACTTGTAACTCATTCATAATGCCACTTATTTCATTGCTAAAAGAAGGGACCATACAATACCAAGAACAGGTGTATTTTCCTTTATTTATTGCCTTTAAAAATTAATCACTAGCAACAGTTTCACACACTAACTCTTGAGCAGTCAGTGATCTTTTGTATGTTATCCTTTTGTGTAATTCCAAAGTATTTTTTACTGTTTGCCCATATGTTTGTGTTCTAAACAACATGTATAAGTGACATAAGTGTTTGGATTTGTTTTCCCCTTATTTTTAACAATCTCTGAGTCATTACATCTCATCCTTTATTCCTAAGCTGTCATGGGAAAGCAGAGGAATGCATTGGGCTGTGTCGGGCTCTGCTTGGAGTGGTAGTGTGGCTGCTGCAGGGCTGTGCCTGGTACTGTGAAAGGCTTAGAGAACTGGGCCCATCAGCCAGCACAGAGGCCAGTCTGAGAGCCTGCCAGGAGAGGCTTTATACTCTGATGAACAGCACCAAAAACAGAGCCCTGGTACACATCGCTCGGCTCGAGGAACAAGGTGTTACAATTGTGTGTGTGTGAGCGTGAGCGTGTGCATGTGCATGTGCTCAAATAAGACTATGCCAAATGCATTAGGGCGCAACCATAATTTTTGCCCATAGATGCTTGTTCTGTCCTCTCAAAGCTTCATGAAAACTTCAGCAAACTAGAAGTGTCAGTTGACAGTTTTGGTGGTTGATAGATCTCTCTGAGCTAAGCAATGCATTTTAGATAAAAGGGATTCTCTAGAAATACTCAAAAGTGAAATATAATTATTTGAAATGGAGTAAACTGTCAGGGGAAAACAGCTTCAGTGAAATCTCATGCATGTTTATGAGCTGACATCCAACAGTGTTTCTGCTGCTGTGTCTCCACAGGTTCCTGGAGCAATGTTGAGCAATCAATGTTGAAAGTGACAGAGGGCCTCTGCAGTGTCTCTAACCAGGCACTGAGAACTAAATTAGAGGAGAGCTTGTCATTTGTAAAAAGGTGAATATTTCAACTTCAGTCAGGCTACTCAGTGTTTGAAATATAATAATAATTTGAAGATTTTCTGTGCTGACTTTCACTCTTTCCTTAGTATTCCCTTGATGCTGTCTGTGCAGTGTGACCCTCCAGTCCATGCCTCCTTTCCATCAGTGCACACCTTCATCATGTTGGAGGGGACCATGAATTTGACCGGGGAGACACAGCCACTGGTGGAGCAGCTGATGATGATCAAGAGAATGCAGGTGAAAATTTTGTTAATGAGAAATTAATCTTAAACTCTTTTCCCCGATGGCAGAAATTGTGCAGTATTAGTGCATATCACTGAAGCAACTTCAAGTGAATTTTAAACTTTTTTATTGGGCTTACAAACGTTTCCCTGTTTCCCTGGCCAGATATAAGGTTGTATGTCAGTATTTCTATGTGTCTTATTATTTAGCAGGAGTCATCATAAATTGTTTGTCCTCCACAGAGAATCCCTGCTCCTCTTTTTGTCCTGGAGATCTGGAAGGCCTGCTTCACTGGCCTCATTGAGTCACCAGAGGGCACAGAGGAGCTCAAATGGACTGCCTTCACGTTCCTCAAAGTAAGATCTATTTCCAAGATGAGGACTGCTTCCCCTTCTCTATGTCTGTCTTTCATTTTTGCTTGGCTTCGGTGTTTTTTAACTTTTGATTTCAAATTTAAAACAAAAGTCTGTGATGATGTTGAGTGAAGTTTGAACCCTTTTTTCCTTTTTAAATACAACAATGACAATTATTATGATTGTTACCATTTTATAGTCCTAAATGAACTCCTTGTGCCTGCAGACTATTAATTCCAATCACTTGACCCCTAATTTCTATATAGTGTTACATATTGCATTTTATTTATCATTGATATGGACTATACTTTTAATTTTGCGCTATCTCTACATGTATTCTGTATTCAGATCAACAACAAGTATCAATACTTAGGCCTAATCATTTTATATTTGTCAGATATATACAGTTCACTTAGATTTGCTGACTTTGTTACTATTAATCACTGTCATTTAACGTAATTTTGTCTTTGGTTTCTATTGTATATTTTCTATTTTTTACTTCCGTTTTACTTTTGTATGCCTTTTTTCTTGTTTCTTTTTTAAGATCTGTATTTATCTCTACTTATTTTGTCCTGCAACAATCCAAATTTTCCCTCTCAACCAACAAATGTGTATCTCATCATATTTTTTGCCTCGATTGACTTTAGTCTATCGCTTCCTGCAGAAATCTATTTTGTACATAAGGTCAAATAGATTAACAGATATGCATCTGATCTGGTATTACTCGAAAATAGCTTCTGTAAGCTGAAGCCACCAGTGACAGAAAATGTAAGTGTTGTCACATTATCTATACACATTCAACTGAACCTCACCAAAAATAATTTCTCTCTTTACACCAGATTCCACAAGTTCTGCTCCGACTAAAGAAGTATCCTCAGGGTGACAAAGGTCAGGTAAGAGAGTTAACTCACAGATGTCTTTTAAGCAGATGAACAGGATTACACAATCAAGCAGCCATTAAAAAAAACAAATAATGAGTCAAATTTAATGCAATGATCCCTCACCTTCACTTTTAAAAACTATTGTCCAGGACTTCATGGAGGATGTGAATATTGCATTTCAGTACTTACTTAAGCTCACACCACTTCTGGACAAAGCAGATCAGAGGTGCAAGTAAGTGCTCTAAAAATCCTTTTACAACTATCTTCAAAAGACATTCTGGGTTAGAAAACCAGGTAATGCTTAGTATTTTTTCCTGTGCTTCTTTCCGTAGTTGTGATTGCCTCGGCATGCTCCTACAGGAGTGCAACAAACTTGGTCTGCTTTCAGATTCAAACACAGCCTGTCTCACTGCAAAACGGTACAGGCTCCCATCTCACACTGAATACAAGACAATGACACCTGTTCTCTGTCTGTTTTTTTCTTTTTTCTGAGCTTTATTGGATGATATATTCATGGTTTGAATTCTGTTCACCATATTCACACAGTACACCATATCCCCAAACCCCTTTGCCACATCTCTGTCCATCCTCTGCCCCCTCCCTCTCTTCCTGTCCCTCTCCTCTTGCAAATTTGATTCAGGACCGAGGACAGAGAGTTCGCCCCGAGGTTAAAGACCGCAGAAAATGCTAACATCCAGCCTAATCCAGGTCTCATCCTGAGAGCAGAGCCCACTGTCACCAATATTCTAAAGGTAGATCACCATAACCTGCCATAAAGTGTGCAGGACATTCTCCATATATACAGTTTTGATGTAGTGGTGGGTGCTAATATGTGTTCAGAATAGGTACAGAAATGTGAAGACATGCTACAAAAAATGAAAGCAAATTATCAGAAGTGTTTCTCAAAAATCAACCCACTATAATGACTTTAATTTTGTAAAGAGAACAATTCTTTTCCTTTCCTTCCATCAGACAGTAGATGCAGACCACTCTAAGTCTCCTGAGGGCCTTTTGGGGGTCCTGGGACACATGCTGTCTGGAAAGAGCCTGGATCTGCTCTTGGCAGCAGCAGCAGCCACTGGGAAACTCAAATCCTTTGCCCGGAAGTTCATTAAGTGAGTAAATGCAAAACAGAGTTGTATGTCCAGACAAGTTGTCCCCCTAGTCTCCGGAAATATGACACATATAACCACTTACATACTAATTTACAGGCTTTTTTTTAAAGTGGTAGATTGTTAAAGTTGCTGTGTTTACCCGGTTGGAAACTCCAAACTGCCTGGGAAGTGTATTTTCAACTTTTTACTTTTTATGACTTTTCACATCTTTTATCTTGTTGTCTTTTTTCTTTGTTCTAGGCTTAATGAGTTTCCCAAGCACATCAGCGGCGAAGGATGTGAGTTCAAATACAAGAGTGGCATGTTCCAATGTGGGAACTCATTTCCTCTGACATATTATTTTATTGATTATTTTATCTTAACGGTTAGAATTTTTCCCCTCTCTCCTCCAGCCAAGTCTGCGTCAGTAAGGGCCTTGCTCTTTGACATCTCCTTCCTCATGCTTTGCCACGTGGTGCAAACATATGGGTCTGAGGTTAGTCTATGACTGTTCCAGCTTATCTGATAAAATTGTCATATAGTTTTCTCAGGTAGAATATTCTGTGTGAATTATGGGGAAATTCTGCCCCTGATCTTTTAGTGGAAGGCCACAAGATGTCCACAGAGAACTGTACAATAAAGACCTAATATTCTCTGCAGCATTTCAGCTCACAGAACAAAATGTTGTAGATCAGCGGTCCCCAACCTTTTTTATGCCACAGACCAGTTTCATGTAAGACAGTATTTTCATGGACCAGCCTTTAAGGTGTAGGGGATAAATAAGTCAAAATAAAATTATATGACCGGCATAAAAACAAATATAAGTGCATAAAAATACAATTCACCATAACGTTGAGTTCATGGGAGCCCTGAGCTTGTTTCTCTGCAACGAGCCGGTCCCATCTAGCTAGCTTGAGGGCTTAACTGAGGTAACATAGCAGTGACTTAGGCGAGTGTCTTGACCTGTCTTAACCTGTGGTCAAGCGGCACAGACAGATGCAATTGGGAGAGAATCCGGTTATTTTTCAAAATAAAACATCTTTCAGACTCTGATCATCAATAAAAAATGTTTTTGTTTTTTTTTTTCTGTGTGGCCCAGAACCAAATGACAAACGGCCCAGTGGTTTGGGACCGCTGTTGTAGATGGATTAAATCAGTGTCCCCTGCCCATTTAGATTGATTAAGACTAGATTGATTCATACATTATCTTTCTGCCCTGTGTGTCTCCTTTCCAGGTGATTCTTTCAGACCCCAGCCCTTCAGGGGAGACGCCCTTCTTCGAAACATGGCTGCAGACATGCATGCCAGAGGATGGCAAGATTCTGAACCCAGATCACCCCTGCTTCCGACCAGAGCCTGGCAAAGTGGAGAGCCTGGTCACCCTGCTGAACAACTCCTCAGAGATGAAACTAGTGTAAGATTCAGACTAATCTGTAATAAAGAACATTTTTTGTGGATATTTTATCCCCTAAACAGTTAATCTCTTAGAATGCTTCACTGCATTCATGACCGTTTTTGTCTTAGAATACTTTTATTTTTAAGCTCGCAACAAACAATGCCTTTAAGTCCCCATATATAGTATTTATATGTTTAGACTATAAACATTTTTTAATTGTTCATAAGATTTTTTTGATTTTTTTTTGTTTTATTTACCTGTAATTCCACCTTTGAGCACTCATAACTGGATTCTGGTGTATAAACAGAAAATGAATCATAGTTTATCATAGCTATAGCATACGAAATATTTATTCGTACAGAAAATAAGACTTGCTAATGAATACTGTGCATCAGTACTTTGGATCTTAGCGCCTCAACATTTACATTGTATTTCAATATGTATCAGTTTCATCATCTACTCCAGGATGACTTGCAAAATACTTTAGTGTTTTAGTTTTATTTTCACATCAACTTTTCGTAGGTGATAAAAATTTCTTGAACATGCCCTGCGGTGTTCTAAAAATGGGACTTCCTCTGACGTTTATCTGTTGTGACAGTCAGGTGAAATGGCATGAAATTTGCCTTAGCACTCCAGCAGCTATCTTGGAAGTTTTGAATGCGTGGGAGAATGGCGTGCTCTCTGTGGAGGCTGTACAGGTCAGTCATGTCCTGTTCTTACCAACTTTTTTTTTTCTTCCTCTTCCTGTAACTGGAAAATATTTATTAGAGATTTACTCTGTTTCAGTTGCTTATATCATGTACAGGCAGTCCTAGTAACCTCATTAACTGTTGCATGTCTGAGAATTTTCCTTGGTTTTGTGGTTTGACTCATTTCTCAAGTGATCATGACATTATTTGTGGAAACTGAAGAATTAATTGTAAATGTTTTAAGCAGCAGTGACGTCTCAGAGGTCTATGGTTGTAGACGACTTCTCATCTGTTCCCTTTTCCATTCAAGTTTCTTATCACGCAACAATGCAATTTTAGTCAGAATCCTCTCCTCTCAACTATAAACTGTATGCTTCTGACCACAGCTTTCCTTCCTTCCTCTTTTCTTGCTGCTGTCACCTCTCCCTGAGTGCAGAAAATCACTGACAACATCAAGGGGAAAGTGTGCAGTATGGCAATCTGTGCAGTGGCCTGGCTGGTGGCCCATGTCAGGATGCTGGGGAGGGATGAGAGGGAGAAGCCCCAGACTATGATCCGACAGCTTGTGACACCCCTGTATGCAGAGAACACTTTGCAGTTTTACAATGAACGGTACAAACAACTGAAACACACATCAGTGATACTCACAATAGTCTCCTTTATTGTGTAGATAAACAACAAAGTCCTTTCTCCACCCACACTCTCACCAGCGTGATCATTATGAGTTCCATCATGGAGCACATGTGTGCCGACGTCTTCCAACAAACAGGCGCGACACTGCGCCCCCCAGTGGAGGGCCAGGAGCCAATCCCTTACCGCAACCTGCTGCCAGCCAAAGACCCCATCCACATGGCTCTCAGCAAGCAGTTCCAGACAGTGCTGCGCAAAGGCTGGGTGGACAGCCGGGCACTGCATCTGTTTGAGAGTCTCCTCAACATGGGAGGGGTCTTCTGGTTCACGAACAATTTGGTCAAGGTAGGAGGACCAAAAAAGGTGCTTAAAGCTTAAGAATGCTGGCGGTATTTAAAGGCTGCAGCTAGCAGATATTTTGATCAAAGATTCATTTCATTGCCATCGCATTCTGATGCAGCCTTATGCGATGGCTTTCAATGTCTCACTTTGTCCAACCAGCTGTTCAAGATATTCAGTTTATCATATCACAAAACAGAAAGCTAAGCTGCCAATTCTCACATTTCAGAGGAACCATCTAACTTTTGCAGTTGTTGCTTGAAAATTACTAAAATGATTATCTGATAATAAAAGAAGCTTTTGAGTGATTTCCTTCCATGGACGTATCAATTACACCACTAACTATTGCAGCACTGTGTTTACAATATGAACGGTTTATTTTTTTTCCCTTAAACTTTCCCTTAAACTTTCCCTTAATCTTTCCCTGAAATCGCAGGAACTTAAACTCGAGCTTGGCCATCAGTCAGGATACTACTGTGTGTAATCGGAGCACTGCGTCTCATTTCAGGAGCTGCTAAAGGAGACTCGTCAGGAGTGGGCTAATCGGGTGGTGGAGTTACTCTACAGCATCTTCTGCCTGGACACCCAGCAGATCACCCTCACCCTGCTGGGCACCATACTGCCCGACCTGCTCACGGACTCAGCCCACTGGCACAGCCTGGCCGACCCACCTGGAAGAGCACTGGCCAAGTGAGAAGAAGTCTTCTAATTTTACATTGAGCAGTTTTTGCACTTTGAGGATCCGGTGTTGACGTAATTCTGCTGATGACTCCTCAGGTTGTGTGTGTGGTGTGCGCTCAGCTCTTACTCCTCTCACCACAAAGGCCCGTTCTCAGCTCGTCAGCGCAAAAGGCAACGAGAAGATATTGAGGTAAAACAGCCCCACAAAGCTGTGTGTGTGTCATCAGACTCACATTTTGTGTTAGTCATGAAAAATCTTTTTTCACCAAGACAAACTTACATGTAGACATGTGTGAGCACTGTGATCGAATCCCTTATAAATGAGGCTAAAAATAAGTAGAATAGCAGTTACTACTGTTTTAATGGTATTTTATACAATGTGGTCTAACAGATATATCATTGTCTACAGGACTACAACAGCCTCTTTCCCTTGGATGACACTCAACCTTCTAAACTCATGCGTTTGCTCAGCTCCAATGAGGATGAGCCTGTAACCCTTTCAAGTCCAGGTCAGTGTATTAACATCTGGTTTCAAGTCCAGGTCAGTGTATTAACATCTGGTTTCAATGCATGGTTCACTCATGAAGCCTGTGGCCTTTCAGTCATTCATCTGTCTGTCTGAGTTGCAGATCATGTAAATAAATGGTTGTTTTCAAAAACAATTTAACTTTCTAAGACTCTGTTACTGGCAAGTTTCTCCTTGTAAGCTCTTTTAGTTGAATCAGAAAAGCATAAATGAGCTCACTATTATAAAGTAATTTGTCTCAACATTAATTTTGTGTATAGAGTCTTAACTGTATGCAGGTTTTGACTTGAGCACTGTAGTCTACTGCAAGGTTTTTGCTTGAAACAATGCATTTTAAAAAACAGATTATCGATTTTGAAGCTAATTGAGAAGTTCTATTGTGTTTCCGAACAGTGCTTGTAAACCTTCTTTTGATGTAATGAACATCTGGACCATCAGCTTTGAGAATTTTGTACTTTTTTCACTTTTAGCCTCAGCTACGATAAGAAATCCCCAGACAGGATGTAAAAGAACTTTTTTGCATGATTTAGGGAAAAAATTAGTGAGATGCTTTACTTGGTAACGTTAGAACTGAAACTCCTTTTTTTTTTTAACCAACGTCAAATACTTACCACTTATTTAATGGAAAAAATAAGTCATATAGAAACTGCGCATCTTAAACAAGAATTGTTTGCAAGATACTGAAATCTGTTTCAGCTATGAATCAGAACGGTAACAGCTGATATATGGTTACTTTTTTAGTCTTTATTGATGCTTTTGATTTGATAACATTTTAGTGTAATTTGAAATGTACCTTTACCTTGAATATATGGATAATAAAGTCATCCCTTCTTCATTTAGAATAAATAGAAAATGTGACTAACAAGAATATTTCTGGAACAAAAAAAAAATTTGTAAGAGGAAAGTAAAAGGAAGCCAATTTTAACATTTCACAACCTTTAGTCAAGATCACCATCAATAAAATACCTGACAAGTGACTTCAGCCTCCCTGTTGACATTCTTTTGTTTTGTGTGTGTTGTTTTTATTCATCAAGCGTAGTTAAATAAAAATCAAATAAAATCAAAACCTAATAGCTGTTTGTTGCATCATGTGTTATGTTCACAGGAGACCGATCTATGAGCAGCTCCCTCTCTGCCTCCCAGCTCCACACTGTCAACATGAGGGACCCTCTCAACCGAGTCCTGGGTGAGTACTCTGTCTGTGTCCACACACAGTCCTGTGCACCTGCATGCTGCACAGAGAAATGAACCAACATCTGTCTACTCTGTATGCCTCTTTTGCGACCTCCTTTATAAATAAATTGAGTATAAGTTATAGTGATAAGTGAAAGAAAAGAAAAACCTGAAAAGAGCTCTGAAAGTGTCCGGCTTGCTCTTGTTGGGCCAACAACTATAATAACTTAAACATTTTGAGGCATGCACTTCCAAGAATGTCAAACATGATATTAATGTTTCGAATGTTTCTTTTTAAAGTGCCAAAGTCACACAACACTAGTAGTTCTGAACACATAAACGGAGGATTACTGTAAACATACCAACGCCTATCACCTGTTCTCTTTCCCTCAGCCAACCTTTTCCTCCTCATTTCCTCCATTGTGGGCTCCAAGATGGCGGGACCTCACACCCAGTTTGTGCAGAGTTTTATAGAGGAGTGTGTGGAGTGCCTGGAGCAGGGAAGCCGAGGAAGTATTCTGCAGTTTATGCCCTTCACCATGGTGAGTTATGAGCTGGGAGGAGAACAAACTGGAAGGGGGAGGCCAGAAAGGTAGAGATAAGGTGGGAGATGAGTGCCTGTTTTATCAGACATTATCGGGAAAAGGGCTTGGAATTTCTTCATAAATGTAGTATTTGTTCTTCTTGGTGCGAGCACATTTTAAGCATTGAGTTCTTTGGTGATGAGTTAAAAGACAATCCAAGGGTCAAAGGGGTTTTAGTTGTTAAAATCCACTTTGGTGGTGCTTTTATATGTGACTTATGGTATGTCTCACAGTTTTAAGGGAGCCTGTAACGATGAGACTGTTCTCTGTCTTTGTTCTAAGTCTCTGTTCTCTTCTGGGAAAGGAAAATTAAGTATTTTTTGTTAAAGGCACACAAACAAGCAGAGTTTGAAGCAGAAGAAAATGCCCCACATAATTGACTTTGTATTGGTCATTTATGTAGTGAAGTATTTAAGGGGTTAAAATTATGTTTAAAGTGGTGAAAATTAGTATTCAGGTATGTTTGTTCAGAAAGTAAACACCACGCAACCTTAAAATCATTTAATTTGTATTTAAAACCAAATATCTTTATGGAAATTTACAGTAACCAGCCATGTTTTTAGCTCTGGTTAGCTGACAGTTTTTGCAGATCTCAGGTATTACAGAAGCTTGTTCCACAGGTGGGGAGCATAGAAGCTAAAACCTGCTTTATAGCTGGGGTTTGGTCCTGGGAACTCTTGATTATACCTGTCCAAGATGACCTGAGAAGTCTTCATGTTTCCTAACAAACAAGTGAATCAGAGATTTGTTCAGGGCCCAAGTGATTTAGTGCTTTATAGAGAAGTTATACGATTCAGAATCTACCTTTGACACACACACCGGACAGAAGAACCAACATGACTTAAATACCAGATGAAGGGTCAAAACTTAGCCTCAGAGGAACTACGTCCAGACTTGTTTTTTGCCTTGAGCAGCATGATTCCTGTTACACTGTCTCTCCAGATGCACTAAAGCTGTAAACTGACAGTAATTCAACTTTTTTTTTTTTTGGCATGCAGGTGTCTGAGCTTGTGAAACTACCTGCTCTGGCCAAACCAAAAGTCGTCCTTGCCATCACTGACCTGACTCTGCCCCTGGGGCGCAGAGTGGCTGCCAAAGCCATCTCTGCTCTGTAAACTGTGGGTTTAAATTTAACATCGGTACCAAACTGACCTGTCGGCGGATTGTCTGAGCAGGTGAACTACAGCCAACAGTTTAAAAAAAGGACATCTTATTTTATCTTCTGCTGAGAGCAGAACTGAACTTGGCTGGATCCTCCATTCAAACGGATGGTCTTTGTTAGAAAATAACATGTTTATAACCATATCTCTGTAAACAACCGTTTTGCTATTGTTTTTTATGTACTTTTTTCACACAAAGAAATGTTTAAAATAAAAACTTCCATCTTGAAGATCCTTCGTTCCCTCTGTGGGTTTCTTTATTTTGTTGTTGAGATCTTATTGTGGTTACGTTTGGTAACATTGAAAAAGTTTAAATAACATGAGATTTGACCACTGATGATCACAAACAGTGAGTCAGCTGAATGGTCACATGCTAGCAGGGCTGCCACATGACTCTACGCACAAATGACCATCTTCTTGCAACACTTCCTCCAGGAAATCCTTTCTGACGGTGTGGCAAAAACGATGTCACAAAAGCCTCTATTTCACTTTTAGTTGTGCTTCTCCATTACAGTATTTGATTCACTGGAATTTTAGATGTAATCTCGTCGCTAAGACAACACTCGTCAGCAAGATTACATGATATGATCATTGATAAAAAAAAAACAACCCAGTTCCCTTTTTGAGAAAGTCTTCTTTTATTGAAGGATCAGAAAATAAAAACATGTAACATGTTGGGGTTTTTTTTTTTTTGCAAATTAATTTATACAAAAACGTTCATACAAAAATAATAAGTTTAATTTAAACATTTTACAGAATGTAAAATTAATCTTAAATATGCCCCAAGATATTAATCTTAAATATGCTAATAATTATTTTAAATTAAAAACTGCCATTAAGAGAATTGTTTTACCATTAAACACTTATTTATATTGTTGGTTTTTTAGACTGGTAGATAATTTCATTTTCAGAATTGCCAAGCAATGCAGACTAACAAAGGTAGAAGAAGAGGTCAACAGAGCCGCATTAAAACAAAATTTGCCTCAGCTGTCAACAAAAAGAGGACTGAGGGATACAAAGCTTTGCTATCAAAAATAAATATTACTTCCAATTAAATAAATAAATTTAAATATAAATAGTTACAAATAATAAATAATTTTTAACATAAAAATAAATTAATGCCATAATAAAACATGGCAGCATGTGGTTCATTTTTGACATGTGGCCAAAAACGGTGGCATTTATCGGTCATTCTGTATCTTCCTCTTCGCTCTGGTCCAGAATCCTGAGGCAGCGGAACACGTCATGCCCAAAGGACTGAAGCTGCTCCAGAGTCAGGTGTGCTGCCACCTGAACCTCAAAGTTCCCTTCCAGTTTTAGAGTCACAGGGGTGGGCGTGGGCTGCACCCCAGCCTCTCCTTTGACCATTTTCTGGATCTGCAAGGCACACAGAACACTGTCAAAAAAAGTGCCAAAAAGTAAGATTCATCTGTCAAGAAGATGGCGATTTATAAAGATTGTCCCACCTTATTGATCTGAATGACAAGGTCTCTGATGTCAGCCAGCAGGTCCGTCACTTTGCCTTGGTTTTCCAAGCGAGGAGAGACAGAGCTCAGTAAGGTTTGGTGCAGCTGAAGACCCTCAGACATTCGTGCCAAACAGGTGTCCTAATAGGATAAGAATACCAACAGATTTGTCATGTTGTCTGTTTTCATTTAATGCCAATTTAATTCACAGAATTATTCTCCTTAGAAGATGCCTTACCACGGTGAAGTTCTCTGACACAGCTTTGAGCACAGGGGCGGAGGGGATGCCAATGGTGGACCTCATCGTCTCAAGATTTGCATTCGTTGATGAATTGAGTGTTAGGCTCTGTGGGAGAAAGATTGTTTGCAGATGTTATGGACTGATGACAGCTTGGCATGCAACAGGAAGCACACATTCACACCTAGCAAAATGCTAGCCCTTCCATTCACAGTGGAGGCAGAGGTGTCAGGCTAAGTAAAAAAAAAACAGTACCATCATGTATGACAAGCAAAATTTCATTAAATTACCAAGATAACTATTCATGTGCCATTTCAATAAACTGCTGCATTACTGAGTAATTACACAGTATTATGCCTACTTTGGAGCAATTTCATTTGGATGATGCAACATATTTTGCATGATAATTATATATTTATGTACAGTCTAACCTGTAAAGCAACTACTGTTGTGCATATGAGTATAAACTAAAATTAGAAGACTTCATTACTTTCTCTCACTGTGAATAAGCCATAAAAGCATGCAAGTGTGTGACAGACTTAAAGAGATTAATGTTGATCCCTTTCAGTTTCCTTACTGCTTAAACTCAGCCAGGTCCTCCCACATCGGCTATATGGCGAACTCACAATGAACCATCTCATGTGTCTGATTTAGTAACTTTTTACCCATAAAAGGAACAACAATCGTTGTATAACCAGGCTAAGAATTTTGTAAGGAATGAGCTCATCATGTCAGACGCTGATCAATGAATTACAGCAGCAGTCTGAGGATCAGGCTCGATCATGCAAAAGCGCAACAGCCTCACCGCAACGCCTGCAACATGTTAAATCAATACGCAACGACCATCCAGCCTGCTGTCTCTCACCTCTGAATGAATGCAGGATTTGTGCGTGTCGGGAATGGAGAGCAGGATCTTCTCTATCAAGCTTCGGCTACTCTGTATCATCTCCTGGGATTGCGGATCCTCAACAAGTGCGCTACTCTCCGGAAGAGGTGCGCTGCGGGCGAGCGTTGCCATGTAGCAGGGAATTGCGAACACTGCAAGAGGAGAGAGAGAGAGAAAAAAAAAAAAGATCAGATGTCAACGTCGAGGCATCAAAACAAGCCCCTCTTACACACCCTGACTGCGTTGTATCACAGCTTGTGCGTGAGTGTGCGTGATCAAGGAGGACAAACTGGCTGAACAAAGCCTCAGCAGCTCCTCTGTGCTGCAGCACTGGGCTTGTCCCCCCTCAGGCTAAATGGCTGCATGTGTTGAGAATAGTCACTGCAATGTGAAACCTATGCCAAAAGTAACTACAGCAACCAATATAACAGTCTGCCCAGATGTAAACTCATAATAAACATACTTGTAACTCCTTAACATAGCTTCAAATGCTCTAAAATAAACTTTGCTCTAATAACCTACCAGCTGGATGAGATATAAACAGTCCAAAGGCTGATCCTGAATAGTTTCTAACAGCCCTCCCTCAGAGTCTCTGCTCTGTCTGGATTTGATCTGCAGCATTTCTCATGCATGACCTCACCACTGCTTACCAATCAGGATGTTCATGGCCTCTGGTTGAGAAATGTCTTCAAGTATTTACCTCAAGTGAACACTGTCCATGATTTAAAGTACACTTATAGTCATATATATAGGTCCCTCAAGAGGGATTTCCCATTATTTGACCATCTTGAGTCTCATCATGAGTGGCCAGTTATTTCTAAGAAATGTACACTACATGTTGACTCTCTCTTTTTTTTTTTTTAACTCACTCGAATCCAAATTGTGTAATTAATAATGATTTAACTGATATCGTTTAATTAAATAATTAAGCCTGAGCTTGATGTTGGATTTTCTGTGAACTAATTCACAATAACATAGTTACTTTTAAATTTATATCATTTTCAAACAAAAAATGACCTCAAATTAAATAACATCAAACAATAAAAATGAAATACTTACAGAAAGATTAACTATTTAAAAGTAAGAGTGAAACTAGTTTTTCAGAATGATAATAGAATGGTGAAAGTTGTAATCTATTATGCAATTAAAACTTCAGTGTATCCTCCAAAGTAACACAATCCAAGAGTTTTATTTTGGGAACTAGAATTTGTTGCTTAACACAGGTTTTAGTTCAAGTATGACTCTGGTCAGTTACATAAAACTATTAAAAAGTCATACATAAAGAGGCTTAGAGAAACAGGCATTTCCTTTCGTAGTGGTTGGAGGGAAATGGAAACTGAAAATGCTGAAACTCTTTAGAACAGTGTTTTTGAAATATAGGATTTTTTTGAGAAACCATTGTTTAATTTAATATGACGTCTGTGGTCATTCTCGTTTTAATGTCATTGTAATACTCGTATGGAAAATGGCTCTTTGTCTTTTGTTTTTGCCATTGATATCATAGAAAATTTGACATCTTAGTCATTCATGAGCGAAATATTAGTGATTAATAATCAGATGAAGTGAAAATGATGGCTCGGGAATATGGCCGTCAATCAGATAAAAAGTACACACACTGCTGAATTTCTTGACTACAAAGACAAAACCATCTGATAAAGCTAAAAAAAAAAAGACATTCTGACATTTAGAACAATTTTTCAAATCATAATCCCTATTTGTTTTGTCTTACCTGAGCATCCTCAAGTCACCCAGCTGCTCACTTATTCAGGAATAACAGGTTCCCTAGATTTTGTGTAAAAAAAAAAAAAGTTTGACAAACAAGAGTGCCATCTGGTGGAGTTATGTATTTTACAAAATACACTTCAGCCGTGGGGTTGCAAAAACCGTTAGGGCATGTCCAGACTTGTGAACGCAGGTCAAAGACCATGGCCTGAGGTTGCTGAATATGTGCAGGATGTGACACATCAGTCCCTCTGAAGGGCCAATGAAATACATTTTTCACTGCTTGTTGAGGCTGAGATGAAACTTAACAAAGTTGAACTCCATGTGAAGCCATGGTGAGAATTCGCTCCCCTGTTTAAAGCAAATGTTATATTTGGACCTTTGCTCGCATAGAATCCTATGCGATTTTTAATTTCCTGCATATGTGACTTTTCCCTTCTGCTTGCATTCTTTTTGCAATTCTCTCAAAGTTTAAAGCGCAGTCAGGGAAAAAAAAATGATGTAACACAAATTAGCTTCGATAATATTAAAAACTGAGGGCGTACAGCTGATTTATTTCAATAAAAATGGGATTTCAGTTGATCCTTGCCTCAGAGGAAGAGTTTGAGATCATGGGAAATACTCTTACTTGCTTTCTTGCCAAGTCAGATAAGAAAATGAAAACATTCTCATTTCTGTGAGTCAAATATGAAGCTGTGAGAGGGTTAGCTTAGTTTAGCACAAAGTCCAGAAGCAACCTGATTTTGTTCAAATTTTAAAAATCAGCCTACCAAAATTAGCACGTTAATATTTATGTTATATTCACACACAAACCAAAACAACTGGTCATTATGACTCTTCAGCTAAAGATCACAAACAAATCAGATGAAACATGTCAATAAGTGAGCTCTAAAGGTTCAGTTTACATCTTTTAAATTTAGGCAGTCAGGTCAACTGTTTTTTCATGTTTTCTAATCTTTTAGCTAAAATGAGCTATTTGACTGCTGGATCCAGCTCCATATTTTGAACACACATAAGAGAATAGTATTGATCATCAAATATAAGTCAATGCAAGAAAATGAATAGAAACCTGTTATTTTTCTATACGTTCTTGCCTTTCAAACCCTTTTTTTTTAACAATTGTTGACCTCGGACACATACCTGAGACTTATGCAGTCACCTCATAGGTCAATCCCCTGCCTCCATTGTTGCAGATCAGTTTGCTTCATGCTCTGACACGAGGGGCCCCTTGATCAGTCAGTGTAGCTATGTTACATCTGGCATGCTTGACAGGCTGTGAAGTGAAGCCGTCAAATCTGATCCCTGAAATCCACACTGGTCTGATTTCCAATCAATCCTGCACATGAAAGGAAGGCATTATTCACTGCTGAGGCCTCGCTCTGCAGCCCTGTCAATGACCCAGCTGGAAACACCATTTGGTTGTAGCGATGGAACAATGTTCTAGCTTGCCTTTGACTTGGCAGAAAAAGACTGCACAATCAGGTCCTGCTTTTTTTTTTCTTTTTTTTTTTTGACCTTTAAAGGCATGCACTTTGATTCTTCATTTCACCCAGAACACAGTGTCTCCTTTATATTTGCTCATTAAAATGCAACATGTTGCATAACGTTGAATATATGGTGCATGATTGGACTTGGTATGCTGAGTCTGTAGTCTTTAAAAGCTTTCCATTAGATATGCAGGGCTGAACGATGCTTCGCCGCTTAATAGGTATTTGAAGAAAGGTGCCATGGATCAATGTGGAGCATTGATGCATAAATGCCATGAGATTCAAAAAGATTAATACTGATATTAAAATAATCAAATAAATTCAGAAAGTATAATTTTTGTCACCTTTCTACAGTTATTGTTACAAACTCTCTCTCCACCTCCCTACACTCATATTTTGAGAGTAACTCATTTGTCTCCTTATCAGACAGTCAATGGTTTGATCTCCTGACTCCTTCAGTCTGCATGTCCAAACGTCCTTCAGCAAGACACTGAACACCAAATTTCTCTTGATTTCTGTTCAATTGGTGTGTGTGTTTGTGTGTAAGAGTTTCTGATGAGCAGGTTGGCTCTTTGTGGAGAAGCCACCTGCCATTACTGTGTGAATGGCTGATCACTGGCTTGTGTTGTAAAGCACTTTGGCTTAGACAAAAGACCAGAAAAGCACCATGTTAATGTAATCCATCTTTACTTTCTTATCAGAGAGGTTTAAAGTAGTTTTAAAGTGGCAGGGCAGGAGAAAAATTTTAAGAACTTTGACCTCCTTAAATCTCTTACATATGTGAAGTAGAGCATCTTTCGAGTGTTAGGTTACCAAGGAAGGATCTGGGTTTAAATGCCTAAAGATGGCCATGAAATGACTGAAAATTTAACATGATAAGAACAGAGGTTTGAAGGTCAATTCTGGGTCATTGGACTTCTGATTCCTACAAAAGAGGACGTCAAAATCAAACATTTTTTGCTTTTAAAAGATGAATATCTATAATCTGTAATAAGTAGACAAGGAAATGCCTGCTAACATTTTATGTGGCAAAAAGGAAACTGATATTATTCAGCTTAACATTAACACCAGTGTTCATGCAGAACACAGGTCATGTGAACAGATGCTGAACTGCATGTGTTCACACTTTACAAACACTGTATCGTACGGTTTCTATTCACCAAGCTTTATATCAAAATTGAATTGTTAAGACGTAGCAATAAGGAGAGTTTGAAATAACATGCACTGACACAGTGTTAGATCAACTGATAAGTTCCTGTTGTTACTTGATAAGACTGATACCAATAATCCATCAGGATGTCCATTGATCTCTGTCGTACGTGAGGTTTAATTACTAATTAAGTTTTTACATGGAGGGAAAAGTGAGCTGTTCTTTTCTCGGGTTATTGGGAAATGACAGAAGCAAGGAATTGCAAAATGCATTTTACTTGGAAAATATGCCTAGTGGAGGGGGGAGGGGGTCATGTGTTGAAACAACGCAGGTTTTCCTCAGAGGAAGGACGTTGTTGCTCAGGAAATTCTTTTACAGGAAACATGACTTGACTGTGATTCTGACACAGATACAAGACACCTTCGTCAGCAGAATTTGATGGTTGATATCACTCATGTAAAATCTTCTTATGGTGATTTACACAGGTTGAAACCTTCAATTAGAAATCACTCATGCATTATGTATGTTCCAGGTTTGCTCTACAGCTTTTACAAAAGATGATCAATCCCTGAGGGCAAAAATCCAGACTGAGAATCTTGACCTACATTACATTTATGTCAAATAAGATAATAAGTCACATCTCTGTATCTACGATTAGACTTACAAGGAACACACGTATCCGCAGACTGTGCCATAGCTATGTTAATAATCACATTTTTGCATCACACTTCTTGTGCTTTACCTAGTGTCCTTAAAAGTAATTAATATTTCAAAAGCACAACTGTAATTCTCATATAGCAGCATAAGTCACCACTTGGGTAGCAACTCATCTCAAGTAATGTACATAAGTAAAAAGGTGGGTTTTTTTAAAAAAAAAAGAGAAGAATTAGTCATTTTTAACACTGTACTTTAAAGAATTTGTTGGATATAGTGATTAAACATTCAGTTTTCTTTTCTTTTTTTTCTTTTTTTTGCTAATACCTCTGTTCCAACTAATTTGCTCTAAATGTGAAGTGTATAAAAGATGCCAGCTGCCTAAAAAAAGAGGAATGTTTTTTAAAATGGCACAATGTTGGTGGAGCCAAATCCAGAACAAGAGGCAGCCTCCAGTCACCGTTTATTAAAATCTATTACACAGCTGTTTCTTGCTTGAGTGGGTTCCTAAAGTTATTATTACTTTAATGCAGTGTTTCTCAAACTATGGGGCGCGCCCCACCAGTAGGGGGGCAGAGGCATGACAGGTGACAATTAAAACCAACCTCCACTCTCACTAAACAGCCACACTCAAACAAATTAACCATTGTAACCTTCAATGTGGCTAAAAACAGCATTAGAAAGGGGGCCAGTATGAAAATGTGACCTGGAACCACAGTGTGACAATTACGATTGATGTCGGCATTTTAATTGCAATAGAACAAAAAATAAACTTTCTCAGGCCAGGTGGGGTTTGACAATACCACCTTGTCCAAAGTGGGGATTGAGAGAAAAAGTTTGAGAACCACTGCTTTAATGTGAGTCATTTTCTTGAGAGCAATTCTACTTTTACTTAAGGATAGAATTTTCCCACCACTGCCACTTGTACATTTGTGGATGATATATATTATGACAAGAACTGCACACAAGATGAAGGACTCAAACACACAACTCCAAACAAGCCTTTTAATGTGAGGCGGTCAGTAAACAGGCAGATAAATCTAGAGGGGGAGGCAGAGGGTTTGTTGAAGATGTCAAAAAGATTTAACACCAGATAAACTACAGTGGGGGAAAGTGCTGGAAAGCTTGTAACAGGGACAAAAGATGAACTGGGAAGAGTGACACAGGTGAGTCACATCAGGACAGAACAGACAACCACAGAGGCAGAAGACACAGTGGCAGGAAGTGAGTATCTGAAACAAGGGAGAAGTGCGTAAAACAGAATAAATTAGAAAATGAACATGAAATGTGAGAGGGAAGTGACACAAGATCTAACCATCAGGATGAGACATGGCATTTTAAAGAAATATTTTGACTATATGATAACACAACATTTAGAAATGCCCATATAAAATAAAATTTGAGTTCTTGCATTTCTGCTCATTCTTTATACTCACTGAAAATACCGTTACATGGATTAATATGATCAAATAAGGCTGGATTACCCACCTGGTAAAGCAAGTAACTGTACTTGTAAGGGCACTGAGCTGCTGCTTTAAGAAATAAGTAAAATTATTGTAATTTTCTTGATTTAAAATTGGTTATTTGCTAACATGCAGTAGTAATTGAAGTGGCAGGGTCCCTTATGTTATTTCTTGTGTTTGTAAGCAACACTGAAGCTCTGTTTCATAGACATCCCTGTCCAAATCTAATATTTTTTTAATAT
>JAQMCX010000033.1:12746850-12800120 GCA_029814765.1 Acanthurus leucopareius
TTGTAATTTTCTTGATTTAAAGTTGGTTATTTGCTAACATGCAGTAGTAATTGAAGTGGCAGGGTCCCTTATGTTATTTCTTGTGTTTGTAAGCAACCCTGAAGCTCTGTTTCATAGACATCCCTGTCCAAATCTAATATTTTTTTAATATATCAGTTGATAATGTGCTTATATGCCACCTAAACAAATTTGAGTTTACAGCAAGCATGGTAGTATTGTGGTTGGTTTCTTGAGTAGATAAGGCAAATTGGATTGGGGGAAACAGGTGTGTGAGAGGCTTGATAAGGGCCAAGAGCTCATTTTGTCCCTGCGGCACACCGGTGGCCTGATCGTGCACCGCCATGAAAGATTCCCCTAATATAACACACTGCTGTTTGGTATGTGCTTCTGGTTCATGTACAAAGCATAATTGACAGATAAATGCTAATTCTAAGGCAAAAACATTAAGATTAAGTCATTTACTTACCTCAAACTACCACCTTTTCTACAACAGGGGGTGCTGTGTCACAGTAAATGAAGACAGGACCTTGACACAGTGTTTTCTTGTTGGACTATCACAGAATATTGTCACTTAATTAAGGGAAGTTTTGTCACTCTTCTCAGACGCAACATCTTAGGTGTCATGTAACTTTTTCAGCTAAAAGAGGAAATCAGGTGTACACACACACACAGCATCACTGGAAGTCCCCGTATGATCTCTGAGCGTGGAAACATTTTCACCTGCAACCCAATCCCGAACAAGGCAGCGCTCACTGGGATTGGATGCGTCACCTTATCCTCCACTTTGTGTCCCATTACCCTGCAGTTGTAATGCTCACACCAGTGTAACGTGTCTAAGGTAGCAGGCGGGGCAAGCTGAGCTGGCCTGAAATTTAAATTAACCTCAGTGACATTTATGTGTGCTGGGGAACAGAGGTGTTACATTACCAGTACCCTCGCCCCCGCTACGCACACACACCTGTCGTACATACAGGTGAACAAAAGACTTTGCCCACTCATATATACGCTATTTGTAAGAAATACAAAGTCACACGTCTGTACTAGTTTTCTGTTTATCACCTCGAGTGGAGAGCTTCCCTTAACAGTGGCTGGTTTCAAAGCCACCGTGAGAGTCTGTTATCAGAGGATAGAAGGAAGGAAGGAGCTCTGTCTGTGTGTGTGTGTGTGTGTGTGTTTGTGTTTGTGTGTGTGCAGCAGGAAATGTCAGGAAGAGAGGCTTACCATCTATTTTTCAGTACCGTTGAACCTCCTGCTCGTCATGGGAGGCTGTACTTCAGCTTCCTTAAGATTAACTCTTTTGAGATCGATATAATTTTTTTTCGGTAAAACAAACTCAAACTAATGACAGAAAACTGATAATAGGAACTGAAATTGATCATAGAAAAGCATTTTTTTCTTCCATTGCTCTTCTAGTTTTCTTAAAGAAATTTGTTTAAAATTTTTGTTTAGACAAACATGGCTCATGTAATCACATGCTAAATAAGAACCTACAGCTAGCATGTGACTAGCTTAGCTTAGCATAAAGACTGAAGATAGAGTGAACAGAAAAAATAGCTCCAGTGAATGGAAGAACAATTCACTTACCAGCTCGACTAAAGCTGAAAAATTAAGACGTTATGTTTTGCAACCACTTCCTTTGGTTGACTTGCCAAGAAATAATGGCACATAACCTCCATAAAGTGTTAAATTGTAGCTTTTGCATTTGTTTTTTTCACAAATGAAACAAAGGATAAGACTTGTTAATCAGTGTGTTGTAAAGGAGCGAGGAGGCAGGTTTTGTTACCTATGGACAGAGATGGGCAGGCTGTTTTCTCTTGTTCCCAGTCTTTATGCTAAGCTAAGCTAAGCTAACTTCCTGCTGACCATAGCTACATATTTACTGTAAATACCCAAGAGTGGCTTTAATAATTCTGTCAACTCTCTGCAAGCAAGTGAAAAAGTGTATTTCCCAAGATGGCAAACTGTACCTTTGGAGACTGAGTGCTGTCTTTGGAACAGAGGTAGTTTGAGGATGAGGTGAAACGGACTTTTGCTGCCACTGTGAGCTCTCCGGACCCTTACGAGCCGCCCAAGGGCATTTGGAAAGTGGCTTAGCCAAGCAAGGGTAAACCAAGCGGCAGAGAGGGCAGCTGATCCCCTGTGGCATTCTCCCTTAATTTTTTTTCTTCAAGAACTGGGACACACAAGATGATGGGTGCATTCCCAGACTTTCTGCTCAAGTGTTTTTATAGTCACCATAAATCATTTACTGGTCTTGCTCTGGTCTAGAGGCATTTGTTTGTCTGACACAGGGAAATCCATGTTGACAAACTACCTCAACATCAAATTTGATTATTCAAGACTGCAGTGGGCTATTCTTGCCTTGCTTTGTGGAAAAGGCACAGTGTGCTGATAATTAAATTACGTGTAGATTCAAATGCATTTCCCTCTGTATGGTCTCAGTTTGTATTGACAGTTTGATTTGAAGAGACACAAATGCATCTTTCCTCTTTACCATGGACCAGTGACATTGACAATTCACATCCATGGCATCTCTTTCAAATAGATCAGCAGATCACAACCCCATAAATGTTATTTGGAAAACCCATGAGTGTGACTGCATCAGTCAATATGGCTCCCAGAGGCACCCTGTGTGCTTATTAGAGGCACAACAGCGGATGAGAAATATCACAGAGGAAGATACTCTGTCTCAATAACCAGAACTCCTCTGTGTTTCCTAATTACTCTGGATGAAGGGTTGAGAGTAATGATTGTTTGCTGAAGGGCTTTTCCATCCAGAATATGAAAATCGTTCCCATTTGAATGATGAAGTCTCTCCCTCTCCCTCTATTTCATAGCTGTTGAACCACACTAACCTCTTATTCTCTACTTCTCATATCAACCTTTTCTAACAATCAGATGATATGACACACAGGGTTATTTTCTCGTGACTAAAGATTGGCATATCAACATTAGCATACTATGCTGAGGGGTAATTCTAGACCTTCAGTTTGTGTATTTCTCTTATATTAACCCTGAGTAACATGTTCTGGTTTATTCACCACTTCAAATCTTACACATTCAACATCCCTGCATGTGATATATTGAGTTTAAAAAATAAATCTGTAGGATTTACTGGAATCTAGCAGTAAGGTTGCAGATTGCAACCAACTAGATACACTTCATCTTACTACTACTACATTTTGCAGTATTTGGTTAGTCCTGTCAGGGCTACTGTAGACATATGGCAATGCAACATGGAAGAGGACCTGCTCTCTCTATTTATATATACATAGGACTCATCATAAAAAATACATTTGTTATTTTTTTATGTGATTTCACACTAATGAAAACATTATATAAAAAACACTAATATATTCTTTCACTGCCTATAGATCCTACACTCTGCTCCTATGACTTTTAATAGGTTGTCATGGACAAACATATTAGGAGAAGGGCTAATTAAAGGCAAAGTTTAAGTGTTTTTATGTATAGTGCACCACTGTTAGGTTGTATAGATCACTGAGAGTTCCAGCTGGTTCTGGGGGTGAGCCAGCAGGGGGCTTCTGTCAGATCCTCTTAATATACAGACACAGCTTGCGGTTCTCATCAGTATGGGGCTCTAGTACTGTAGCTTCTATCAATAACATCACAGAATAACTGATGAGCCCTTCATCGCACAGCAATCTGATTCATCAGCATAGGGAACTGAATATGCATCTACTAAAGAGTGATTCAGATCCTAAACACTGTATGCTTTTCTTCATCTTCTGTAAGACCTTGGACTGAGTTTGGCAAGAGAAACCCCAAAAAACAACCTTTTAAATGAAAAACATGGTTTTACTTGCAATAAATTGGTGAATACAATGCAGGATTTATTTGGAAAAAACAGTTATACATGGGGTTCTTCATTCTATCGTTGTCTTTTCCATTGTTCATATCACTGTCTGATGCTGCTTCTTGAATTGTCTGTGTGTGAGTCAGATGCATCAAGGTGCATGCACCAATGGATAAATCCCATTTGTATCCCATTTTTGGAGTTCGGCAAATACATGAAGCTGATTTTTTTTCCCCCCTTTGCGTACAGACTAGACCATCAGCCCAGCCAACGAAAACTCCTAATGGGTCGCTCAGAGATGAATAATTCATCAGGGCTAGGTTGCATCAGCCTGGTTTTCTTGTGCAGGCACACGTTTTGTTGCCCACCTTAGCTCTGTGACGACAGCTTGGGAAAAAACACGCTAGCCTGATGACGACTGTAGTTGCAGGTTGTAGCTCTATCCTGTTATGGGTTACCATTTCAGGTTCTGTATGGAGCTCCATTAGCCTCATACCACAGTACTAATTGTTGAAGACTCCTCTGATTTGCCCTGTCTGCTGGGCAATGACTTGAGATACTCCAGGTGTCTGCGGGCGTCCTCCTGATTGGCTCTAACATAGTAGACCAGGTAGGAGATGACCATGGTGAACCAGCCGAACATGACGACAAGCATGGCCACGTCTGTAGTCCTCTTCATCACCACACATAGGTCTATGTCTGGTACCAGTAGGAAGGCAAGTCCTTGAACTCCTATTTCCTCTGGATCTGAAGTCTGGCAAACAATACCCCTCAGCGATGCTGGCTCCAGGTCCACATGGGGCAACGCCATCTGCAAGTTGCAGTCACAATGCCATGGATTGTTTGTTAGGTTGGCGCGAGCCCGCAGGCCCTCGAAGGCCTCAAAGTTAAAGTTTTTTAACTTGTTTGAGGAAAGGTCTAGGGTCTGAAGTGAGGAGCCCAAGCCTTTGAACGCCCCTGGTTCTAACTGACTTAATTCATTATGTGATAGATCCAGTTCAATCAGGTGAGGCAAACCTGCAAAAGCATTGGTTGGAACTGTAGTGAAGAGGTTGAAGTCCAGGTAGACACGCTGCGTGTCATTGGGGATATCCTGGGGGATCTCTGTCAGCTGCAGATTGCTGCAACGCACTGTCTTTCCGCCGCTCTCGTTCTCAGAGCAGTAGCAGCTCTTGGAGCAACTGGTGGCAGCATGGTGGAAGCAGAAGGTCATAAGTACCAGGCTGTGCAGCAGCAAACACATGACCACTGAGTGGCGCAGAAGCCAGTCTGCAGGTAGGAGCATGGTGGGATATGGGCATGCGCCAGGAGGGACCACCTGGGCGCAGGACCTGAAATCCACATCAACCTCCCCAGTAGCTTTTGAACCTATAACATGAAAACAACAGAAAGTTACATAAGCAGTGGTGAGCAGTTTCCCTCTGATAAAAGAAAGTGCAGATTTCACTGTGATGGATGCAACATCGGTGATTAATAATGTTCTTTGGTGTCTGTATTTACACAGACAAAGGGGGTACAGTATCTCATCTAATTGCAGTGAGAAGGCAGTGGGAACGCTGCACACTCATTTCAGCATTTCACCAGAAACAATCGCACTTCTGTTGTAGATCCAGAAAAGTTAAAGCATCAAACATTCCCTTCATACCAGCACAATAAACAAGCTCTGGAAATCCTTTGGTGTCACTGTGCCTCTTTTCTAATTGTCATCCCTACGATGCAGAGCTATTTCAGTACACAGACAGTGACATTAACATAGTGATATGACACCATGAGGAACAAAATGTTCCATGGAATTCATAAAAACCATCTAGATTTTTCATGCAGTTGCATATGAATCATGTCATACATTGTTGAATGGTTCCAGTGTTTTCTATCACGACAGCTGCTATTCTGGTGCAAATGCAGTTTCCCTTGCTTGTCTGTCAAGCTATGCAGTCACTAGTCTCAAGGTAATTTAGTTAGAAGTGCAAGTAACACAGAGGAAGAGCTTGTCTGTATGTCCTGTAAATTACACTTGATATTTTCTCTGTAAGCTTTTGAAAATAGCAGGTCTACCCACCCTAACACACTTCATTAATAGCTGATAAGGGCTACCTCCTATCCTGTTACTAATCCTCTTAAGGAAAAACTCCTTAAGTCAGTATTGCATCGGTGTTGGCCACCAAATCCTTTTGTTTGTGGTAAATGCTAATGCAACAAACAACACAAGGGCCAGCAAAACAGACAATGTAAAGGCCTGTCCTCTTTAAGACAAAAAAGAAACGACAAAGTTCAACCGGACTTCTTAATTTCTTCAAAATGGCTGGAGACTGGGCAAGATCCACTTACCAAGATTAAAAAATGAAATCGATCTCTAAGTACCTCTAAGTATCACATGACGTTGAGGGGTGGAGGACACAGTGTAGTGGTAATAGTTGTGTGTATGTGTGTGTTAAGGGGGGACACATGATTTGTCCACGAGACACAGCTAATAACACTCATTGTGTTAGGCCGGTTTAAGAGATGCCTGCCAGACGACTCCAATAATGAGCCATTTGGGGAGATGGAGGGTCATGCACCGGAGCAAAGCACAGACGAAGCCTATGCTATTAAGAAGCTGGAGTTTGCCTCCCTGAGACATGAGATCCAGACACAAACCTCCAAAGGATTTCCTTCTGCGCTTAATGTCAGCGGGGTGTATGTGAAAGTAAAGTGGCATGACAGATGCAGCTGAACACCCGAGGAAATAAAAAGTCTCTCCCAAACTACATGTGTAACATTACGCTCCCGTAAAGGCTGTACTTTACCCATCAGATAGCATGTCAGCCTGGTATTTTGCTGAGAGATAATGGGGGAGCAGGAGTCGAGCAGGAGGCTGGTGACAGAGGAGGAGAAAGCATGTGGGGAAAGGAAGGAAATTGGACACAGTGGCACAGGGTTGTGAGAGAAAGAATGATATCAAGAGGATTTAAGAAGAGGGGGGGGACAACAGAGAGCAGTGACACTAATGAGATATCGAGGAAGGAGGAAAGGGACTAATGTTAGTGCGACAAAGGGACAGCTAATGAGGACAGCTGGCAGTGAAAGAAGGCGAGAGGAGGAAAGTGTCACCTGTGGATGACACAAACAAGAAAGGGTGTAAACCTCATGATTTGCAGGGTTCAAAACTGTTTTGGTTTTTTTTATAAATCCAAAATATGTTTCTCAAAGAGATTGCTGGCAAAAAAAAAAGAGTCAGTTCAGTTAATAAACTGTAAATGCATAAATCAGTCGGCCTCTAAATGGGGTGAGATCTTTGTCAGTGTTCCTAAAGTCATTGCCTGCGTCTGCAGTAAATAACTCTTCTGCTTTAATTTATGCATTAATATGTAGCTCTTGCAGCCAAAGGTCAGCCTCTCACTTCATAAATTCACTGCTGCCAGTGCTCAACCAACCAGTCTCTGCTTGCCACCAATTATATGAGAGGCAGTAATTTGGACTCAAACCCAAACATGAGAGGCATTAAAAAGCAACCCGAAAGTGTTATGTGAATACATTTTGCGACACGGTGTTTGTTTTTCATGCATGAACCTGACCTCCTCTTGGCATCACATCACGGCTGTGAGCATTGCATGAATGGCAAATAAGCTGCTGGTTTCTAGTTATCAGTGCGGGTGGGAGGGTGTGGATGACAGTAACGGAAACAGGAAAATAAAGCATCCTTGACTTCTTCCACTTGAAACGCTGCCTTTTTTAATGCAACTGCAATCATATTTTGGTGCTTTTAGCTCTGTCCACTTCCAATTCCTTCCTCAATTTATCTCTTTAACAAAAAAATGCTCTCTATTTTCAAAAGAGCACATTTATTTACTTGGCAGATATGAAAAAAACCTCTTATTTCCACCATATAATGATCATGTTGAGTTGAAGAGTAGCTAACATGCATTAGCACACTTTTACAGGGACAGTAAGCTAGGGTTTGACTTCATAGTCACTACAATCAGTTCAAATATGGGTTCAAGATTCACTTCAATATTCACACCCTTAACATAAACTTCCATAAAGCAACACTGATCTAACTGTCTTAGTTTATATTAATAACAACCTAAAGAAATTCGACATGCAACATTAAAGCCTAACAGTGGGTAAAGTACCAGTTTCTGCTTAAATTCAAATTCTACTCATTAGCAACAAGCATCCGGTGGAAAATGAAGTCGAAGCAGGGAGATAAAGGCGATGCCTCGTGGGAACTGATACCCTTGTTAAGTTTGTCTTTCATCCTGTTTTAGTCAGCACCTTCCAGTTCTTGTTTCCAGCACTAATCACATTAAGAAACGCGCATTAAAACTAGAAAATAGTTTCATATTTAGAAATTAAAAAAAATGTGAAGATGCAAAGAAAAACAGATGCGTTCAGATGCGTCCACAACACGCACACACACACACACACACACTCACGTCTTTGCCGCTTTTCCTCTCCTTTTCATGATGCGTTTCTCAGCAGGAGCCCAGCAATAAGATCATCCACCAGATCAGATCTGAGCGCTACCAACGAGGCGGTTCGGTCAACGATTTGTCTCGCTTCCATCAGGTCCTCTTGCAGCTCGTTAAACTTGTGCTGAGAGCCGCTCTGGCAACCGCGAGGCTGGAAATGCTCCCACAGTTCAGGGCTCGCTCAGCGCAGCCTTTTAGTTTCCACGCAACCAGAAAACTAGGTAACATCGCCGGAGCCAGAGCGATTTGACAAGAAACGCAGCGCGATGGCACAAGTGTCACCGATGGTGATGTTTCACAATATGGCAAATAATAATAATACTAATAATAATAATAATGCAAAGTTTAAAATGGCAGACACATGGCGCGCAACGCATTTACGCACAGACAGAAAAGCCTTGATGGCTACAAATACGCGGTGCCGCGCTGAGTCTGAGTGCGTCAGTGCAAATATATGATGGCAGGACTGATTTCGCCCATTCGTGTGCATCTGTTGATTGCTGTGTGTGAAGTATATTTGATGTGCATGCATCAGGTAGCAGTAGAGTAAAGCAGTACCCCTCCCATAATCCCCCCTCTCTCTCTGCCTCTCTCTCCCTCTCAGACACACACACGCACGCACACATTGAAGTGATCTCATACACAGTGCAGGGCTCATGCATGGAGGGGTTGGGTTGGCAGCCTACACTAATCATTTTTGATCTGAATCTTGTTGTTTCAAACATGCTGCCTGGCTGCCAGGGCGGTGGATCTTTGGCCTTCTCCGGGCCCTTTTCCTGCCTGCTGCCAGCCGATAAGGAAGCCCAATCAAATCCAGATGAAAACAGACGTGCACAGGCCTGGGAGAGTCTGCCAAGCAGCCAGTCATAAGGTATTAATGGAATTAAAATCAATAAAGTGGGATGCTCCACCCAAACTCCCTCTGTGGTGCTCTGGAGTGACTGAGAGTAAATAATCAACTGCAGCTCAGGTTGTTCTTTCTTTCTTTCTTTCTTTCTTTCTTTCTTTCTTTCTTTCTCAATTAAGTAACCCTCAAAGCCCTTTAGGCCACTGTCTAAGGCTCCTAAAAAGGAACATCTTAGTCAACACTTTGGTCTTCTCATCAGATTTTTAAAGACCCCCAGTTTGATGCAGTTACAATGACTTTTGTGGTAGTTTGATTATTTGCAATTTTGTTTTAAACTGCAATAAAAACTGGCAAGGAAAGGAAACTTTGAGGTTCTTTCTTCATTCTCAACTCATCTTGGGATTCCTTCATGCTGATGTTGTGCTTTTTGTCAGTTTGAATTGAAAAACTTGAATATTTCAGTCAATATTATGCTTACATGGTCACAAAGCCACAGACTAACTGCAAACTTGGAGCGTAACAGTATTCCTGTATAAGTGTTGGGACGCCCACTGCCCACTATTGATGTTATTTAGCTGTGATTAGGTGAATGGTAAAAATCTTTCACTTATCTATATTGGGTGTATGGATAACAGAAATGTAAGCAGGATAAGAACAGGACATAATAAAGCACATATTTACTAGAAAAACAGGCTATAAATACAAGTGTGATAAAACATTAGAGTTCTTTGGTTGAATCACAAACTTTTATATTGTGAAACCAGTCAGAATCCAGTTTTCTGTTCTCTGACACATCTTTTTCATAATGCCTTCTTTGGTAGAGTTTATGTATGGGTGGGCCAAAGCAGTATTTTTTATTACCAACATTTAATGGGCTTACTGGATGCAGTCCTGGAAGCATTAGGATATAATCACATGAGAGTAAGAACTGTCATGTTTTTATTACATTAGATTGATTAATTTATGTCTCAAAGGGCATGGGTCCTCCTCCATGGAGTCCACCATGTTTAGCCCAGAATGAACAAAGCAAATTTTAAGTCTAGAGAGGAGTTTTCCCATTTTTTTGTATTTTATGTTCTCTTGCATGCTCGCATGGGGTAAGTGCAGTGATATTTAGTCAGGCGCAATCCTTAACTTCACCACCAGATGCTGCTAAATCCTACACACTGGATCTTAATGTTTTCATGCATGTTTTGTCTTGGTGGGGTTTATTGATTAATTGACTGATGAATAAAACCAACACAGTACATTTGTGTATCCCTGACCTCATGAGAAACACATGCTACTTGATGTTCATTGTTGCTGCTCTGAATTCATTCCTTTTACAGTCCGAGGTTACAAGGCTGCTCTTGTCAATTAGAAGACGATCAGATAAGTGGAAGAGCATATGACAGTGAAACAGCAGAAAATAGGATTACTGTGGAGAGGAGAGAGTGCACTGGCAGTCAGACTTGCATAGCTTTATCAGATTACTTCAAATGCTCCACTGAGGTTGTCAGCTAGATGGGGGTTGTATGCATTATCAACCAAGCATTAGTCCTTAGGTCTACACTTTCAAGTGGATCAAAGTCTTTTTGCCTCTTTACGTTTCTCTCTCTCCAGCCTGTAAACTATCTCAAAGCAGGCTCAGGCATCCTCCCTGTTACCCTGATACCTGCACAGGTGGCGTACTTGCATTAATACATGATGCCAAAGGGGGTACGTTGGAATTTGGCCGAGGAAATTCTTGTACCAGGGTTTCTTCAGTGTCAGCTTAACAGGGTGGGAATGTTCTGAGATGCAGTGGAACAAAAGGACTCATATTAATGAGATCTCTCCCTTTCATTCTCATTTCCTATCCTGCTTTGTCTTGTCCGTTCACACAAACACACACACACACACACACACACACACACACACGCACACACACACACTCACTCTCTCTCTCTCTCTCTCTCTCTCTCTCTCTTTGTCTCTGTCTCTTGCTTCCAGCTTGCTTCTTGTCCCTGAACAAGATCAAAGTCCTGTCTTGTCTTTGTGAATACCACATTACTCTGAATTATTTATTTATTTCCTTCCCCACTTGAACCTTTTAATCAAAAACAGCGAGAAAGGTGTATTTAAAGGATTTCCCTGCTGCTGGGGGTCACCTCACCTCATCTTCCCTGTGAGGCGCCTTGCCTTTGATGTCTGATATTATTGACATTAAGGAAACAATGGACTGGCAATATGAAAGTGTTGTAGTTATTCACTGATCCTTGTTGAATTCCCCACTGTTAGAGCTATTACTGGTGGAGACTTGTCAAAAGCTATCACATGTATTGGTGTCTTGAATTTCCAACAACAGTGGATCAAATACGGCTTTTTGTTCTACTGTTACGTCCCAAGTGGTTGCTATAGGCTTCATGTCAATTGATGTGGTTGGTTGGATTTGCTGCCCTGGGTCCCAGCAGGCTACTGCATGAAAAGAGAGTCAAATCAACAAATCCCAGCATTGCTCCCTGAACCATCTGCCCCATCTCTCCCCCTGCAACTTAGCAAAGCCACATTTATTTTTTATATTATTAAAGGTCCAATGTGTAAGATTTGATAGGATACATATTTGTAAAATTTGGCAGAAATGAAATATGACATTCATATGTATGGTTTCATGAGTGTATAATCTCCTGAAAATAAGAATCACTGTGTTTTCTTTACCTTAAAATTAACCTCTCATATCTACAGAGGAAGTGGATCCTCTTCAAGAGTTTGCCATGTTTGATGGGTTTGCAATGTTTCTACAGCAGCTCAGAATGGACAAATGAAATACTGGCTTTATGATGGGCTTTTTGCTTTTTTTTTTTGAAATTTTGAGGCCCTAGTGGTTCTCTTACAGGCTAAGCTGAATGTAAGCTAAATGTTAGCATTAGCATGTAAACACACTCACAGTAATAATAAAAACAGAGTAACATGTTTGCTATCTTTTTTCAGCTAACATAGACACACAAAAAGTACAGTATGGACAAAAAATGCAGAAGAAGCTGAAATGTATACATTACACAGACATTTGTGTCCTAAACCAAACTATTGTTTATCCTCTGGGACTCATAATTTTTGTACATTTTTTCACATAATCAGGGCAGCAGTAATGGCAATATTTCAGTCAGAATCAAAGTCATTCTCATGGTGGCGCTGAAGGAAAGATCAAGAAATCACCAAAGTCAGTCAGCTTTATCCACAGTTGAACATCAAAATCTGCATAAAATTTCATGGCAATACAGTTTAGTCTTGGCCAAAATTGTCGACCAGCCAACAGACAGACTAACATTGCCATTCACTGAACCACACAGCAAGTGTAGCTGAAAATTATTTAAGTTCAGCAAGAAGAAAAAAAACACCAGGCCTAAAGTTCAAAAGCCATAAATTTTATGTCAGGGGCTCATAAGTAAACCTTTCTTTAAGCAGTAAAGGTTGGGAAGTACAGACCAGGCTATAGGGAATTACCCAACAAAATTCCTTACAAAAGGTGTGAACAATCAACGCAATAGCGTCACTGATTGTGATGTATGGCATCTTAAATGTTAAGTCTCTATAGCTGCCTGCCAACACAGGATAGAGGTTGTTCAGGCTGTTTTCCACTGCCCTTTAGAGGTAATTAATAATTCTTAGTGCTTCATTGTGTTCTCAGACGTATTCACAATGACAGCCAGGGAGGGGTGGTCACCTTAAAGGTCATGTTATGGACCTCCAAGGACACTGCTGGGGATGAGATGTTCAAAACATGACCCAAATAAAAGTCTGTGGATGCTGTGAATGTTAGAGGATTAGTGTAGATGTTTTCTACATCCCTAAATGCTGCAAAGGTTATGATATATCAAGTTTAAACATTCAGAAGTCTTTTGTGATGTTTGTTACCAGTGCTTTTAATTTGCGAATAATTTTCAGTTGCTCCTGTTATATATAATTTTTTTGCTGTGAGCACCTGCAAAAAATTCTGCTTTCCAGATCTGTTTTTATACCTCTAACAGTTTCTATCACACACCTGGAAATATTCAGAGCTAAATACTCAAAGAGAACATGAAGCTGTAATTTAAGTTTTTGAAAATGTTTCTTTTCCATCATTATTTCATTCCAGTTGGGTGTTTTTATATCAGTACGCACATTATGCTCTACATGCTCTACTTCCTGTCGATCATCTAACACCCACAGGATGAAATGGGACTAGTCTTTTCTAGGAAATAATTATTCAGAACACTGATGTGAACTCAAGCGAATTCACTTTCATTCATAATGGAGTTCTCCAGGGGGGATCACACATCAGCAACTCTAACACAGTGACTTTTAACAACTTTTATTCACATTTTGGGTTAAAGGCTCAAGCTTTAACTGATGAACTCGGGGTAGAGGCTTCAAAGACAAGGACAGAGGAATCAAAGATGTAGGATTGGAATCAATCTCCCGATGTAAATTTCACCAAAGAAGTAAAAATTTGTACCCTCTAAAATGTAAAATTATTCTTCTGAGATCAAATGGAGGAAATTGATTCTATGAAACCCAAGATGGCTCAAAATTTTAACCAACTGAAATGCATTTGTGGTCATCTCCTGTGTTTTTGGCAAGTGGCAATGTTCATGTCAAGAAATGAGGCAACACTAAAGGTCTAAAAAAAAGTTCCTTGTATTGCCACTGGAGGAAGGTTCTAAAAGCAAGTCCATTCTTATAAATATTAATATTCAAGACTCCATATTAAAATGCCCAAATTTACAGCAGAAATAAACATTTTAGCAGCCTGGTGCAAAAAGCTTTTTTGGTCTTGTAGATAAATGACTGTTTCATGATAATTGTATGAGGAGTAAATTTTTTTCATTCAACATAAAGACACATATAATAACACTGTTTTTAAGTGACAGCAGCTGCTAGCTATCTGCCAGGTGTCACATTGTCATTGTAACAATTTGTATCCACTTAAGCTCCATACTCTTTTCCAAATATGGTCACTTCTGGTTCCCTCTTCTGGTGACGGTCACGATAATAAACTTGAGGCTTCTAAACAGGACTATGGAGTGTGGCTCCATCCACAATATTTTGTCAGTCCGTAGTTTAGGGTTATCTAAGGATGTAAAGCTGAAAAACAAAGGGAAGAGATAAGTGTAGAAACTCATTCTTATAATTGTAGACTGTCAACTGATATATCTTTTGCCAAAACCAACTTCTCTTTTGAAGCCAGCTCTTACACACCTGTCAAGTGCTCAGCTGGAAGAGGCAGTTGTTTACTTGTCACTCTAATATCTGAGAAGCAGCACTATCCTTGTATGACACAGGGCATCAAACTGCACCAAACAGCCCATTTAGATAACTATCAACGGATCTATGACACATCAAGTTACTTTCCCCGCCACTTTACAAACAGCCAAGCTGTATCAGGCCTCAGTAAAAACAGAGCCATCAATAAATAAAGAGGAAGGCAGGTGGTACAGAGACACGGGTGTCCATCTACTTTGCTCGCGTCACTCAACAACTTCAGATGGGTGCCTATTTTTGGATGCTAAGTACTTGGTATTCCCTGTTTCAAACTACCCACTAGTGCTAAAGAAGAGGAAGTATGTGTGTATAAACGTGTTACAGGGGTAAATGAATGGAATAGTGGTGAACAAAAACATGTTCCTGTATTGTCAGAAGACACAATTAAAAAATAGCTTCTTCTAAAATCAAAAACCTGCTTAATTTGGCAGGTTTCTTGTATGCATCATTTAGCTTTTAAAATGAATAGTTAAAATAGTTCTATGTCCCCAAAAAAACTTTTGTTCTTGAATCTTAACCAGAAATATATGTCCTGAAAGTAGCATCCCTGCGTTGTACATGTAACATGGCACAGTCTTTTATATCTATTATAGGAGATCAATCATTGTTTCTAGCTGAAGATACCAAGTGCAAAATCAAACTGTGATGTGTGTTTGCACCTTATTCATGCGTGCAGGTGTGGGTGTATTTTTGTAGATACACTCCACTACATCCGCTGGACCACAGCTCAAGCTCCTCAGCCCTATTATTATCATGCCAAGGTCAGATGAGTGGGTAGTACAGCAGAGGAAGACAGATAAGAATGGTAGAATGGTTAGATAAATCAGGTTAGTGCATTTCCATTGACTGATAGCCACCAGACCAGAAATGTAAAGGCCCATGTTTGCTTAGTATTGAATAAAATCATCCATCTCTCTCTGCAGTGCTTTCTTAATTCCTGCACTTCTGAACAGCAGAACACAACTATAAGACACTGAGGCCTTGTATATACTGTAAAACACATCTGCTGAGGGCTATCATGAAACTCCGACGCCACACTTCTGGGAAGATAAACCTATTAAACCACTAAATAGCTTTTAGGCAGCAATAACTGGAGGAAATGAGGGAGAGAGACTGACAGAGGGAGGGTGAGAGAATATTGATGAATGAAGTAATACTGAAATTTAACATTGGGAAAAGGGAAACATGGTGCATCTATAAAACAATGCAGAACATTTTCTTTCAATATATTATTTTTACATTTGCACATTTGTTCCTCTATAAAGTAAATAATGGTTGTATGCCAAGTGACTAAATTGTACTTTTTAGACAATATTGAGACAATTGGTGTGCATTTGCTCTTTTTTAAAAAGGCAGGCAATGAATGGCCTGTTTTTCTCTTTGACTGGGATGTAGAGAGAAAAACACAATAAAGACACAATAACCAAGACACAGTCTCTTGCCAGCTTTGTTGGGGCTGCAAGCCAACTGAGCCAGGATCTCCGCAGTGGGCAGCTTGCTGTTCTGAGTGCTTGTTTGCCTGAACCGCCCAGGTGACCCAGTCAGCAAGTCAGATTTTAAAACTGACATGAATATTTTTTGGGAATTGTGCTCTGCCTATTAAATCCAAATGTCATACAAATGGAGGCTTTGGTTCGCTTGTAATTGTAAATTTATCTTTATCCACAGGATTACTGCACAGCTAGCATATTTGGCCTTGAAATACATGGTAAAGCTTAAAGAGTGCTTTAGTTTGCATGATATGCTATTAATTAAGACAGACGTATGAACTGTCAACCAATTACCTCAGATATATAGCTCTATTATGCAACAGAACAGAATTGTATGGATAAACTTGAGGACAGACAATGAACTGTAGATACTAAACCCAAACTCATGCTTATTTTCAACATCTGAACTGTAACTCTTGACAAAAAGTAAAGATCACTTTGTGAACTGTTAAGATCTCTCTCGGGCTCTTGTTTGCAATAAAACCCAGCAAGTGTGATAAAATGTAAAAAGACTGAGTAATGATAAATTTGGAGGATATAAATTTCTGTTCATTTTAGCTGACTGTCTTTTGAATTATTACACATGGGGCACAATCTATTTAATAACTGAATGAGGCATAGCAGCTCTTTAATTAAAGTGTGTATGGAATATTACTCAGTTCAAATTTCTGGCAGGGAATAGGAGCAGTTTTGCCATGGTCTTAACATTTTTAAGCTCTTTGAGGGTGAAGCTCATACAAAACCAAAAGGGAAAATGAATTATGATTCAAACACTTTTCTCTCAATAAAAAATTCCAAGCTCCTTCAAACCCAAAGCTGACACTTCAATCTGATAGAATTCCTTAATTTAAAAAAAAAGTGCTCTATATTGTATTCTGAGACCACACTATAAATTAAATAAGTGCCATTTAATATCTGTAAATTTTCTGCAGCTCTATGCACAAAGTAATATTGACTTTTAGTGGTAAAAGATTAATCTTGAAGGGTTTTTGTGAGATATTTCTAACAGTTAAAACCATAGTATTGTTCCAGTTGACCTGTGTCCGTCTGACTTGCATTGTAGTTTTGTCATGAACATGAATGGGCTGTCCCATGTGAACTGGGCTTCTATAAAATATTACAAACGAGATTACTCCATTAGTGATTCAAATATTCAATCAAAGTTGGTCAAATGTAATATTTATCTCTACATTTGTGACATATAGTCAAATTGGGACCAAACTGACAATGTCAACTATCATATGTGTTGTTCATTTCACTTTTCATCATGTGTTAATGTTTAATATGTTCTTTTTATCTATCTTTCCAAGCACGTATTCAACTCTTTTCTATCTTGGGGAACTGTTTTGTTGATACACAGCGTGGGCGGGCTTACGCCTCTTTAACCATCGGTGATTGGTTGTTTACTCAAAAAAAAGAGACGGCTTGAAGTTTCTCATTGGGTTAAAACGTGAGACGGCCCTTCGTTTGATTGGTCAGTTTGGCTGGCGCGAGAGATTTCCTCAGAGTTTCGAATTTTCAAACTTCTGTCTTGATTCACTCAGCGACCGTACGTTTTAGTGCTGCCAGGCAGCAGTTATTATTAGTAGATATCCGGGGGTTAGTTAGCTAGCTATAGTCATAAACGTTATCTTCAAGTTATTAAAAACACAAAGAGTTTATCAGTAAATATAAGAAGAATGGCTGAACCACTGAAGGTAATTTAACTGACACTTCGACGTTTGCTTTTTGTTAGATATTGCTAGTGTTAGATAGAGTGAAACCGAGTAACGGTTTAAGTTAGCTAAGCTAACATTGTTTAGTACAACTGTATCTAAATAATAGTAAAACCCACTTCACGCAATGGCGTGTGATGTTCAAACGCATTAAAACATTTTGCAAAGAGGCCAAGAAAACGTTAATATTTGATGTGACTTTCAGTAGCATAATACATTTACGCCCAAACACATGGCACAAAAGTAATCTTAGCCATTTCTTATTTCAAGAAACATGTTAGTGTTGAGATAACGTTAGATTTAAACTATTTGGCTAGTAAGCTAATGTTAAGGTTTACATTAACGTTATATCCCTTAAGATTAACATTACCCTTCTCTCAGGACATCACGCCGTTGCATTACTTTGTGATGAACGTTCAAACAAAAATAGCAGTTTGGCTAACGTTCATGCTCTGGTTAATCGGTTAGGAGGACCTAAACTAACCAAAATATGGCTTTTTTTTCATGTTTAGAAAACTTCTGCAGAAATGCTGTCCCTCTGAAGTGTTCTTTAGCAACACAGTAAAATCAGATACCAGGAACTTCAAGGGGTGTTTAAGAACAGTGCACTTGTTTATTCATATATTTTGAGTAGACATAAATTTTTGTGTTTACCAATTTGTCTCAGGTTTTGTTGAGTTTATATTAAAAACTCATGATTCAAGTAAATGCAACAAGTGATACTGCAGATATTGCTGACCATTATGGACATTACCTGCAGCAAAACTATAACTTCCTGTTGCAACCTTGACTGTAACTTAAGAAAATTATTAATTTTATTAATAATTAATAATATTATTAATGTTATCCGCAGCAGACCTACTTTGAAAACAAGCCGGTGGAAAAGACGAAGAAAGACCCTAAGCGGCTGTCAGTTGAGAGAATCTATCAGAAGAAGACGCAGTTGGAGCATATTTTGCTCCGACCAGACTCCTACATCGGCTCTGTAGAGCCTGTCACTCAGGTAAGAAATTACACAACAATGTCTTTGACATTTATGGTGCATCTCTAGGTTGGAACAATTTTTTTTCTCTCTCTGAACTGCAGGATGTTGATTGAGACATTATTGGATCATATTATTCAAATTTATGCATGATCTTTGTAGTAACTAAGTGGCTTGTTTACATAGCAAATGTGGGTGTATGATGAGGATGTTGGACTGAACTGCCGGGATGTGACATTTGTTCCCGGACTTTACAAGATTTTCGATGAGATCTTAGGTGAGTTGATTGCTCCTAATTTTTGATGGTGTATTATGTTACTGTTGACCGTCTCATGGCAGCCTTACTATACTGAAACAATTTTCTTACTCTCTCTACAGTAAATGCAGCTGACAATAAGCAAAGGGATAAGAGCATGTCTTGCATCAAAATCAGCATTGATGTGTGAGTAATGTTCAATATTGCACGACCAATTAGGGTCTCAAGATATCTGATAATCTTGCCACATTGTCCCAGCTGAGCTGCTACAGAAACACATAATGAAATGCGTGTGCATGTTTTTCCCTTTCAGTGAAAACAACACTGTCAGTGTATGGAATAATGGGAAGGGCATTCCTGTGGTGGAACACAAGGTGGAAAAAGTCTATGTGCCCGCTCTCATCTTTGGACAGCTCCTAACCTCCAGTAACTATGATGATGACCAGAAGAAAGTCACTGGTGAGGTTAACACTTAGATAAAGAATAATTATGCAGACACATAGATATATAGTTTAAAGCCACATTTATGTTATAGTATAAACAAGAGACAGTCATGTTTGGTATTAATCAGTAGACTGTTATTTTTGTAATATCCTCACCCACATCTTCATATGAATCCTTTATCTTAAGGTGGACGCAATGGATATGGTGCTAAACTTTGCAACATCTTTAGCAAAAAGTTCACCGTGGAGACCGCCTGTAAGGATTCAAAGAAAACCTTCAAGCAGGTAGGAGGGGGAGGGAATGTCTGCGTTTTTTGTAACTGTTGCAACTTGTAAGGGGAGGATGTAATGTTACAGTCCATCCTGTTTTTTCTGTTTTTTCACAGACTTGGTATGACAACATGGGCAGAGCAGGGGATGCTAGCATCAAACCTTTTGACGGGGAGGAATACACTTGTATTACCTTCAGGCCAGATCTGGCCAAGTTTAAAATGAGCATCCTGGACAGAGACACCGTGGCTCTGATGACCAGAAGGGCTTACGACATTGCTGGAGCCTCCAAGGGGGTCCGAGTGTACTTCAATGGAAAAAAACTGCCAGTAAGTTAATATGCTGTTTCTCTTTAGCATAAAAAGGAATAATCACATCACTCATTTTCTGTCATTTTCAATTGCCCTCCTTTAGAGTTTTTGTACTTTTACTGATCATTGTACAAGCTAGTAGCGGGTAATCTTGAAATTAAGACTGGGACCATCGCTTTTGTATATCAGATTTCAGGTTTTCGCAGCTACGTGGACATGTACGTGAAGGACAAGGTTGATGAGATTGGTAATTCTCTGACTGTCCTCCATGAGACTGTGAATGAGCGCTGGGAGGTCTGCCTCACAATGAGCGAGAAAGGTTTCCAGCAAGTCAGCTTTGTCAACAGTATTGCTACAACTAAGGTAATGTCACAGTGTATCAGATCTTTTTAATGCAGTTATTGTATGATAAATGCATTTTTTCTGTGTTTGTGTTTGTACCAGACTAAGTTGTCTGTCATACTGAGTGCCAGTTTTTATTTTTATATTAATTTGTCAGCCTTCTTTAAATTTTCATTTAAGAGCAGCTATGAAGCATCTTAAGACAGACTGAACAGGCAGTAGGCTAGTGGGATTTTTTTGGCAGCTAAGTAGACATTTGGCTGCTCTCCCAGCCACTTTGTGTCACTACAATTAAGACTTATGACATTTCTTCTGTGAATGGGATGTTTGTCATATGGCCCTTAGGGAGGAAGGCACATCGACTATGTGGCTGACCAGGTGGTTGGTAAGCTGATTGAAGTAGTGAAGAAGAAGAACAAAGCTGGGGTCGCTGTCAAGCCTTTTCAGGTACACTTTTTGTTGTTGTTGTTGCTGTAACCTCACATCAGAAATTGTGTGATCACCTTTTTTTCCTTGTAATACTTGAAGCAATCCTCAGTAGCTGAGTGGAAAACTTGACTGTGACTATGCACTTGAACACGCTCCAATTCCTTTTCATCCAGGTGAAGAACCACATGTGGCTGTTTGTCAACTGCCTGATTGAGAACCCCACCTTTGACTCTCAGACTAAAGAGAACATGACACTGCAGCAGAAGAGCTTTGGGTCCACCTGTTCTCTCAGTGACAAGTTCATTAAACAGGTGCCAGTGAAAACCTATAAGTATTCTTGCTCTCAGAAGTGTAATTATTCTGTTTTTTACTATGTCCTCTTCATTTTGTATTGGCAATAGGCCACGTCCTGTGGGATTGTGGAAAGTATCATGAACTGGGTGAAGTTCAAGGCTCAGACCCAGCTCAACAAGAAATGCTCAGCTGTTAAACACACAAAAATCAAAGGAGTGCCTAAACTGGATGATGCCAATGATGCAGGTATTGTATTACCACACTTTTCTTCAAATAAATTTAGCTTTGTAAAAAATGCAATTGAGCTGCCATCATTCTGCAGTAACCACTCTCTCTGACAGGTGGGAAGAACTCCATTAGCTGCACACTGATCCTTACTGAGGGAGACTCAGCCAAGACACTTGCTGTGTCTGGGCTGGGAGTGGTGGGCAGGGACCGCTATGGCGTCTTCCCTCTTAGAGGAAAAATGCTCAACGTCCGGGAGGCCTCACTCAAACAGGTTAGGCCAAAAGAAAAAAAAAAACAGTGTGCCTATAGTCAGACTCTGACTGGAGCGAGGAAAGTAATATGTATAAATTTGTTTTGTTGGATTTGTTTTGTGAAAGCAGATTCAATCTAAAATGTAATTTGACAAACAGCTAAGAGAAGAAACTGTGTTATCTTCCTTATCAGATTATGGAGAATGCTGAAATCAACAACATCATTAAGATCCTTGGTCTTCAGTACAAGAAAAACTACAGCGATCCAGAATCCCTCAAGAGTCTGCGTTACGGCAAGATCATGATCATGACAGATCAGGTGAACTAGTAGTTTAATCAAAGTCATCTGTTTTACTTTTCTCTCCAGTGTTTCCAATTGGTGTACATCATTTTAAACTTGTTTAGCTTCTCTTCTTTGCTGTGTGCCACTCATAAAACTAGTATTAATCTTGAGCTCTGCAGATTGATGTAACTGAACTCAACCATATTCCTGCGATTGTGACAGGATCAAGATGGCTCCCACATTAAGGGCCTGCTGATCAACTTTATCCACCACAACTGGCCGTCGCTGCTGCGCCACAACTTCCTGGAAGAGTTCATTACCCCTATCATCAAGGTTAGTGGTCTAACAATGAAACCACAGGAAATTTACTCAGAGCAATTAAATAGGGTTCTTTTTATGTCTTGCTCTGTTTCAGTTTACATTAAGTTAACTGAGAAATTTAGAAAGTAGTCAAATGAATTGATTATATTACATTACATTATATTATATTATAGTATAGTATAGTATAGTACAAGAAAAGGTGAATTCTTGCCCTCTAGTGCTCTAAACGTTCTTAAAACAGTCTGCTTGAATTTACAACAACACTGCCATCTAATGTCAAAACCCCAGAACACAGAACTGAGTGTAGGTTAAGTTTACAGATTCTATTTGTTCATTTTTAATAATAAGTTTACCATTTATATAAAAACAACACACTCATAATTTCTCTGATAATGTTCCTATTCTATTCTAATCTTTTTTTTCCCCCTCATTTTCAAAACATGTTAGGTGTCACACAAGAAAACTCAGCTGTCCTTCTACAGTATCCCTGAGTTCAATGCATGGAAGGAAAGCCAGCCCAACCACAAATCTTGGAAAATCAAATACTACAAAGGTTTGTTATAAACCCCTGTGTGGTAGTAAAAAATTACAAGTAAGCAACCCCTCATATCTGGCCAATGTCATGGTCATACTGCTGTATGGAATTCTAATGCATTATTTAATAATTTATCCTCCTCTGTGGCCTTAATCAAACCAGGTTTGGGAACCAGCACATCACAGGAAGCCAAGGAGTACTTCTCTGATATGCAGAGACACCGTATTCCATTCAAGTACCTTGGACCTGAGGACGATGAAGCTATCACCCTTGTAAGTTTTTACCTATGTACTCATTCCTCAGCCAATGGGATTAACACCCTAGGGAGGGGCACATTAAATCTAACTTTAACTTTTTATACCGTGCAGCTCATCCTGTGAACCCAGGACACAGTATGAGCTGTCATAAACTTTCTTGTTTATTACTGTGATAAGTAATTTAAGTATAGATGTCTAATGCTCATGTCTTTTATTTTGTTTGTGTCCCAAAGGCCTTTAGCAAGAAAAAAGTGGAGGAGCGGAAAGAGTGGCTCACCAACTTCATGGTCAACAGGCGCCAGCGCAGAGAGCACAACCTTCCTGAGGTAACGCCCCAAAAATAAGTGTACTTGCTTTGCTTGTGTTGCTGTTTCCTGTTAGAGTTCACTCTTTCTTTGGTCTCTTCACAGGACTACCTGTACGGTCAGTCCACCAAGTTCCTCTCCTACAACGACTTTGTCAACAAGGAGCTGGTACTTTTCTCCAACTCTGACAATGAGAGGTCAATCCCCTGCCTGGTGGACGGTGCGTGAAATGAAACAGATACTCTCAAGGAATGCTGCTTGTTTCTGTTGGTGTGGGAGTTGTCTAAGGTGTGTCTGCGTTTATGTGCATGTCAGGTATGAAACCAGGCCAGAGGAAGGTGCTGTTCTGTTGCTTCAAGAGGAATGACAAACGGGAGGTGAAGGTGGCCCAGTTGGCCGGATCAGTGGCTGAGATGTCAGCCTACCACCATGGAGAGGTGAGATGATGTTTAACTTGGATGAACTGACTTCCCAAAACTGGCTCTTTCTTTTTTTAATTTTTAATTTTATGCCATTGCCTTCAGCTTTTAGACTGATTTCTCAGAAAGATATTCTAATCCTATTCATGTGTCCATGTCTGCTGTAAGACCTGACCAGATGTAGATTGTCATTAATTCAAATGAAAATTCAATGGGAGCAGCCTCTCAGAGCAAATTAATACCCCGGTGAGAAATACTAGCTACGTTTAGCAGTCTTGATAGTACTGTTGATTAAATCTCTTTAACTCTTTTCATTTTCAGGTCTCTCTGATGATGACCATTGTTGGTTTGGCCCAGAACTTTGTGGGAAGCAACAACTTGAACCTGTTACAGCCTCTGGGTCAGTTTGGAACCAGGCTGCATGGTGGCAAGGACTCTGCCAGCCCTCGATACATCTTCACAATGCTCAGGTTAGCGGCATACTCACTAACTTCAAATAATCTGAAGCTACGGGCCTCCTAAACGCATCTGACTCAACCCTCTGTCCTTCCAGCCCCCTTACTCGCCTCGTTTTCCCACCCGTGGATGACAACCTGCTCAAGTACAACTATGACGACAACCAGCGTGTAGAGCCGGAGTGGTACATGCCCATCATCCCCCTCGTGCTGGTGAACGGTTCCGAAGGCATTGGCACAGGCTGGGCCAGCAAGATCCCCAACTACGACATACGTGAGATCATCATCAACATCCACCGCATGCTCAATGGCGATGAGCCTCTGCCCATGGTGAGGACTGAAAGTTGCTCTCTGAGATTGCTATCTTGTGTTTCATGGTGTACAAATCAGATAATAAGGGTGTGCTTTTTCTCTCTTGTAGCTTCCAAACTACAAAGGCTTCAGAGGCACAATTGATCAGGTGATGGAGAACCAGTACCTGAACAGTGGAGAGGTGGCCATCATTGATTCCACCACCATTGAGATTTCTGAGTTGCCTGTCAAATGCTGGACACAGGTTAGTCACTAAAGCTTTGTCCTTCCTCATAGGGTCGTTTTTAGGATGTCAGTTCCTGTTGATGCTGTCTGTAATATAAATTCAATTCAAATGGCACTCATTCTCAGTCTTTCTTTAATACTCATAAGACCATTTTAATTATCATTTCATGTTATTCTCTGTGCTCTAGAGCTACAAAGAAAACGTGCTGGAGCCGATGTTGAACGGCACAGAAAAGGTTCCTGCTCTGATCACAGACTTCAAGGAATACCACACCGACACAACTGTGCGCTTTGTGATCAAGATGGCTGCCGAGAAACTGCGGGAGGTGGAGGCTGCAGGCCTCCACAAAGTCTTCAAACTGCAGAGCCCCCTCACCTGCAACTCTATGGTAAATGGTTGCCACACATATGCATGCATGTCATTATCAGGTGACAGGATGGATAAAGTACCCTTAAAACAATTCTCAAGCTTTTTTTAAAAAAAAGATGAACCTGCTTTGTGTTTTTTCCTGCCATTCTTAGGTTCTGTTTGACCATGTGGGCAGCCTGAAGAAGTATGAGTCAGTGCAGGACATTCTGAAGGACTTCTTCGAGTTGAGGATGAAGTACTATGTCCTGAGGAAGGACTGGTTGTCTGGCATGCTGGGGGCAGAGAGCGCCAAGCTCACCAACCAGGCTCGCTTCATCCTGGAGAAAATCCAGGGCACCTTGGTCATTGGTCAGTAAATTGTTGCGATTTTTTTAATGTTGTTATGCACATGCTGCTTCTGTTTAGTATCAAGAAAATGTGTTTTTTACATAACAGCCCTATAATAGTGAGTAATTATAACCGTGCAGACGTAGAATGTGCTTTGTTTTCTCTAATTAAAAGCATTAATACTGTCAATCTACTTGTAGAGAACAAGCCAAAGAAGGAACTGATTCGCATGCTGCAGCAGATGGGCTACGACTCAGATCCAGTCAAGGCTTGGAAACAGGCCCAAGAGAAGGTAGGACACTGATGAGCATTGCAAAATTATCCATGATTGGATCCTTACTGAGAAAACAACATTAAATATTTGACTTCATGTTGTTAGAATGAGGAGGAGGACATGGAGAATGAACAGGACGAGGAAGAAGCAGTGGAGAAGGAGGACACCAGCGGACCAGACTACAACTACCTGCTGAGCATGCCCATGTGGTTCCTGACCAAAGAGAAGAAAGAGGAGCTGTGCAGACAGAGGGATGCCAAGGTGTGATACTCAGCTAGGCTTTCAGAATTAAAATTTAGCCATTTCAATCACTCTGTCAGTTTCTGACCCAACTGCTGTTTTCTAGATGACAGAGCTAAACACCCTGAAGAAGAAGAGTCCAGCAGATCTGTGGAAGGAAGACCTCGCTGCTTTCTCTGAGGAGCTGGAGGTAGTTCATTTAAAACAATCAATGCACACCCTTTTTTTTTTTCCTTATATAGCTATGCAGGTTATATTCAGAGTTGTCATAAAGCTTTAGTGTCCTGGTTGATCTTCTGATCCTTTTCCCCTCTATGATCAGCGCGTCGAGGCAAAAGAAAAGGAGAGTGCCACACTGCCTGTTAAAAAGGGGACTGGGAGAGGCAAAGTGGTAAAGGTGAAGGAGGAGACCCTGCCAACGCCTCAAGGTCGCCGTGTTGTCCCACGCGTCACCAGCACCATGAAGGCCGAAGCCAACAGGAAGGCTGACATTAAGAAAGGAGAGGGCAGGAGAGGCAAGAAAATCAAGGTATGTCTTTTACTAGAAGAATACATTTTTGGTCAAAACAAAAAAACTTATTTGTGTTATAAGTCTTATTTTTGCAGGTTATACGGTTTTTGGTACAGTAGACTCCCTGACCAAAAGTAAAAATTTGCTTGTCCTCATTTCTGCATTATAGACTGAAGATGTAGTGATGAAGATGGAGTTTGGAGAAGATGCAGAAAACGAAGAGCTGAGTGAGGAGACTGGCTTGGCTGCACGACTGAGCAAGAAAACCAAAATGCAGACAAAGGAAAAAGGTGAGAATCGTTGCTGTAATAACAGATGACAATGTTACATGGATTGGTTATGAGTTGTTGTTTTGTTGATGATGATGATGATTAGTATTATTCTTGTTTCTGGGATGTGGGATTTTGTTTTAAGCTTGTTAAAAGTCATATTTTACTCAAACAAGATGCAAAAAGTGCTTTAAAGGTATTTTTAAATCACTGAAACTTCCTTTTCCACAGTGAATAACTCCAGAAAATTAGAGCATTTACATTAAAATTACCTTTACCTTTTGTTTAACTCTTATAAGCAATAGGTGATGGTATTGCTTTTTGAAATGTAGCTTCTTTTCAGTTCTTTATCTAGACTTACTGTGATGCAGTGTCATTGCATTTTTGTAAAGATGACTGAGAAACATTCTTCTCTGCAGCAGCAACAAAGGGCAGCAAGCAGGGCACTCTTCAGTTCAAGCCTGTTTCCAAGAAGCCCAAGAAGAATCCGTGGTCCAGTGAGTCTGATAACCCGTCTGAGGACAGCGAGTTGGAGGCAGAGGAAGTGGTTGCCCCCAGAGAGCGGGCTGAACGCAAAACTAAAGGTGAATCCATCAGATGACGCTGAACACTATTCTCACTCATAGACAGACAGATGCATCCTCATTTATAGCAAAAAAACACAAGCCTGGAGTGCTGCATGGGTATCATTGGTCTTCTTTCCTTACTTCTGGTGCTCATCAGTGTTGGGATCCAAATACTAATTTCTACTAGAAACTGAGGCATTTCAGCATGGCCAAACAAGTTAAAAACTGTAGCCATACAGCTACAGTATGGCTACAGTTTTTAACTTGTTTGGCCATGCTTAAATAAAGGCTTTTTAACCTCAGCCCTACTCTGAGTGCCTCAGTTCCTACAAGAAACTAGTATCCTCATTTATGTTTCCTTCTACTGTCCTCCTATGTTTTAGCTACCTGTTAGCTCATTCGTGTTCAGGCTGCCAGAGATTATGTAATCATTCCAGACATGTTTTGGATTTTTGGATTAAACACTGATAAACCCATTTCCTGATGCCAATTAGCTCTCTTATCTCTGTTCACCCCTATCTGATCTTTGCCACAGCTGTGCACTTAGTTATCTGTTCAGGAAGATCTCAAGTAAAACAAACTTCTCATTCTAGTTTTTGTTCAATTTCTAAAACAAACAAAAACCGTCTAATACACAGCAGGAATGCAAAATCAAACCGTTCCATTGCCTAATTCTTCAGGTGCGGTGAAGTACAGTATGTCTGACAGCGAAAGTGAATTTGATGACTGGGGGAAGAAGGATGCTCCAAAAAAGAAAGCTCCTATTAGTGAGGACGATACCAGCTTTGCTCCAGAGCCCAACACTATGGCTGACAGTGATCTGGACTCTCCAGCCCCGCCTCCCAAAGCTCCAGAGCCAACGTGAGTTTTAAAAGAAGACAATGTACAAAGCTTTGTTTGCATTAAGGCTTGTTTGGACAGATTTTGTTTGTTGTTATTATTTACTTTACATGAAATTTTTATCATTTCTATACAGGAAGAAAACTGCAAAAAGCAAATCAACAGTAAAACCAGCTCAAAGCAAGTCAAGCTGTAAGTATGTTCATGCAACACCTCATGTAAGTGAGCTTGAAAATAGTCGTGCTGTGGGTCTGAGGTTTTATTTGCTCTTTGTGGTGTTTTTCAGCTAACTCTGATGATCAGATGCCTGCAACCAAGGCTCCGGTGCAACGTAAAACCAAAGAGGCTGCGCCCAAGAAAGCCCCCGCTGCCAAGAAACCAGCCGCATCCAAGAAAAAGGCTGCAGGTAGTTAGTTATATTTATCTAATTAGAAAAAGTCAGCCTGGTTTATGTCACATTTAAGAACGGATGTTTAACATTTGAAAGTTGTAATGTTTTTATAGAACCTCGTCAAATGGTGATCTTTAGCTTTGTGGCAGATGAGACACCTGAAGTGCTTGATGGTCAAAGACAGGAGATAAAATGCATCCTTCCCTTATTTGTTTTTGTTCTAGATGTGAAACAGCCGTCCATCCTGGATGCCTTTTCAAAGCCCAAACCTTCATCCAACACATCCGCCAAGAAGGTCCCTTCATTTGACTCCAGCGACTCCGAGGGTGAAGCTAAAGCTCCAGTCACAAAGGCAAAGCCTGTTTTAAAAAGGAAACAGACCAACAGCGAGGACTCCGACAGCAGCTCGGACAACCTCATGTCACGCCTTAAGGCCAAAACAACTGCTGGGGGCAAGGTCAGTTATTAAAGTGAATTTTGATCTCAGATTTTATGGACTAATTGACAATGATGCCTCTTTTTTATGAATTTGTAAAGAGTCACCATGAACATAATTCATACCTGAATATTTTCTCTGTTGTAGAAAATCAAGAAGTGGATCGATGACGACAGCTTTAAGGTCTCAGATCAGGAGTCAACATCTCCCGTAGCGGTGGCACCGCGGGACAAGCCCTCACGTGCCCGAAAACCTGTTACCTACAACCTAGACTCTGACTCAGACGAGGACTTTTAAATTTTAGTCTCTGAGCCAATGTCTCTGTGTCTTTTTTTAATAAAATTATTATTATAGCTAATTTTTTGTGTTAAAGTCAGATTCTTTTAATAAGTTTCACATATAGTTTGTGCCATATGATGAAATATATGGCTTCACTTATAACACTTGAGGCACTGTTGTATTTACACCTGCAGCTTGAATGAACCTTAGACTTGAAGTTCTTTTAAAAAAACAAAAATCTGATTTATTATAGCAAAAGTTTCTCATCCTGTCAGAGAGCAACTGTTTTCAAAAAACAAAACAAGAAAAACTTATTTGTTGGTGCTTGGACCTCATTATCAATGTATAAGTGTAATTTTTTAAAATACTTGCACTTAGTTTCATTGACATTTCTTTTGTAATCCACTCATGTCTGTTTGTGTCTCGTCTTACCTTGTAAATATTTCAATGGTTGTCTATTTTATATCCTGAAAAAATAAAGTAAACTTGTTCTGTAGACTAAAGTTTGTTTGGGATTGTGAGTTACATAACAGAAATGCTGTAGGGCTAACGTCTAGTGGGTCTGTTGCTGTATTTTTTATTTTTTTTTGCACACTCACGTTTTCAGTAGGAGTGTTAAAGGGAGGGGAAGGCATTAACGACAGATATTACACACAGACTTCATTACAGAGTCTGAGGGTGTTATGGAGAACAGGTTCTCAGGAAATTTGGATTTGTAAGTGGCAATTATTTTATTTTCATATCAGAAGCTTTCACTCAGCTTTTTCAGACTTTTGGTTTATTACACACAAATTGAGATTATAATCATTGGGTGTTGGAATTGAAAGAATGCGCTTTGTTTTTCAGTACAACATTAATGAACCAGTGCAAAGCCATTAATCACTGAGAAGCAGTCATAACACTTATTGTTCGCTTGATAGAAACATCTTGAACTTTAAACCATGCAGATCCATTCATAATAAATACAGATGTATTTTATTGTTTTATTGCTAACTGGATGAAGCACACTGCATGTGCACAATAATTTAAGAGTTTTTCTTCGTGCAAGTTGCATGTTCCCTCCTCTGATCAGGGAAACTGGTGGCGCAGCTTAAAACAGATCCTTCCTGCCATTTACAGAGCTCTTTGAAATGCTCATCAAGAGTTTGCCGTTCTTGGGTAAACATCACTTCTGTCTGGGACTCTTGATGGGTGCAGATTACGACGGCAGGAATTTCCTCAACTGTCGCCGCCCTCTCAATTATAAAGCCAGCATTTGGAAGAAAGTGAAACAATTATAAGTTGGAATGGACATGAGCACACACACGACACTTTGACTGGAAACTTTTCATCTTGAATTCTTCCTTTGGGTTTCTTCAGGGACAATCGGAGAAGACATACAAGAAAACAGGATTTTAAAGATTATCAGAGGGATTTGATTTTTGCCCCACTTGCATCAGGTAAATGAAAATATCTTAGGCTGAACATGTGTCATTTTTCTGCCAGTGGCTTATCTAAACGGTTGAGTGAAGTGTCAGACCGGCAAGTAACTCAACCAGTCAGTACACTTCCACAAGTCACAGCTTGTCACCCGATCAAGGCTGTATTCATGACTTTTGTGCTGTCGATACAAAGTTTAAATGTTTTGACATAGCCATCGTTAGTCATATTTAATTTAATGATAAATATAAATATAAATATAAATAAATATACTGACCAAAAGTCTCAGCACCTGCTAGAATCTTAGTATCTTAGTAAAATCTTGACATCTTAACATTTTAGTGACAGTTTCTTTCTTCTTTATTTGATGTTTCATTGATTAGCCACACAGTTTCTTAAAGAAAAAAAAGTTTCTTCTCATCTGATGAGTAAACATGAAAGAGAAAGTACATATGTAAAGCCTTAATCATAATGGTATTATTCGTTTGGCATGCTGAGATTGCTGTCCTATTATCTCTCTCTCTCTCTTTCTTTTAAGGTCATTACAGCATAGAGTACCATAAACTTCGACCTGTGCACCAAACTTTGACCTGCAGATTTTCATTAACTATTTACAAGAGATTACATTTTTCCTGAAACAGAGAGGCGACTTACAAGAAGCCACTCCTGAGACGCTGCTGCAATCATGGGGGAATGGGGCTTCCTCGGAACGCTCTTTGACGGCCTCCAGGCCCACTCGCCGATGCTCGGACGTTTCTGGCTCTTACTAATGCTTGTCTTTAGGATACTGATCCTGGGAACAGTAGCCAGTGACCTGTTTGAAGATGAACAAGAGGAGTTTGCCTGCAACACCCTCCAACCTGGTTGCAAACAGGTGTGCTATGACATGGCCTTTCCTATATCCCAGTACAGGTTCTGGGTGTTTCACATCGTCCTAATCGCCACACCTGCCCTGGTGTTCCTTATGTATGCCATGCATCACAATAACAAGAGGAGCAGCAGCTCAAGAAGTAGTCAAATTAGTGCAAGATCATACAGAGATGAACTCCGTTTAAAGAGACTTTATATGGTTAATGTGGCCTTTCGCTTACTAGCAGAAGTTGGCTTTCTGGTGGGTCAGTGGATGCTGTACGGCTTCAAGGTTGAGGCCCAGTTCCCCTGCAGCCGCTTTCCTTGCCCCTATACAGTGGACTGCTTCGTCTCTCGCCCCGCGGAGAAAACAGTCTTCCTCTGCTTCTACTTCGTCATTGGGGTGATATCAGCCATCGCCAGCTGCGCAGAGTTTTTCTACGGCTCCATGAAATGGTTCTGCTCCAGCCGAAGGTCCGTCTCTACAGAGCAGGCCTGCGAGTGTGAGAATCTCCGCAATATCAAGCAAGAGGAAGCGGAGGCGGAAGAGAAAACACAAGGAAGGAAGCTGCCAGAGAGTGCACCCAGCAGCCTGAAGCTGAAGGGAGGATCAGCGAGGAGCAGCTCGAGTAAGAGGGCCTCCAGCATCAGCCGCAAGTACAAGGGGGGCAAATACGTGAGCAGTAGGACCCTCATGGTGTGACAGAGCCAGAATTCAAACATCCCAGCTAGTTATTTTTCATCTGAATGCTTTAAGTGTTTTTAAGTCCTGTATGCAACAACCCAAAAAAAAAATGATTTCCCTGGAGTATAATAATCGCAGTCGTCTTACGGAAATTCTTGGGAACAGTCATGAGATTAGGAAATGACACTACTGATGGTTCCGATAAGGCCGATGCATTGTTGACTTTTTTTTTTTTGGACTGATAAATCATTAACAACCATAAATAGTTTGGGGACAGAGGATCTGTTGTGTAACAGCAATTAAATTGATAAACAAACATAATGTCCTAGTCAACTGAAAACCATCACAAAAGATAAATTTGAATTCAATGATAGATGCTTAATTATTTTCCTACTGAGAGTTGCATAAGCTCAAACTCTGTCGCCCAAACGTTTGTATGGTTCATTTTAAACTACTGAATGGCTTAGCTTAGCACTAAGACCTAAATCTGGGGGACACAGCTGACCTGGTTAGCTGCACATCATACAATGACAGTGAAAAGTGTAAAAACCAGCACATTATATTTTTTTTACAACCGCTTCTCTTGCAAGAACAGTACCATTTATGAGCTAGCTGTTTGCCTTTGTGCTAAGCTAAGCTAACCTGCTGCTTGCCGCAGTGTCATCTGTGCTGAAGAGACATGACAATTTTATGCATTGTCTCATGTAACTGTTAGCAAGAAAGCCCCAAAAAGTCACAGTTTTTCTTCTGGTGACAGTTCATATTAAGGGGATTTTTTTTTTTTGCATATTTTGTGATGAAGCATTAATGCAAATATTTGCACAATGACTGGTCTTCAGTTTGTGTAGTAGTGAGACTAATGTTTGTCTAGGCTTTAATGTCGTCCGAGCAAAGATTTCAAGTACCACTTTTAAATGAGGCACTATTTAAAAAAGGATTCATAAGTTGTAACAACTGGCTTTTTTCATGGCTAATACATAACTTTATAATTTTTTATAAAGCTGTTGATGGGTTTGTAATAAAAACAACTTTTGGGTTGCCAGATTGTAAAAAAAACTATTTTGTTGGTACAATTACTAATAACTTATGAAACATTTCTTAATGGTATTTCAGTGCACTATCTCAACAATAGAAATGGCAAATTGAATTTTTCTAAATTTTTGCAATCCAAAACTTATTCCTACTAATGGAAATGACACAAAAGCATCCGTGAATCAATTCCAAACTAATAATAATGTTATTAGTTACAACCTTTGGCAAAGATGCTTCATTAAAAAGTGGTATCAGGTCTTTTTTACAGGACAACCATGCCATGCTGCAGGTCTTCCATTGCACTACACCCTAGTATATAGTGAGATTATCTACTTGATAACTGTCCGTTACATCATGAAAATGACCTGGTAGGGCACAGTACTGTATTTAAAGAATGTTTTTGTTTTGTGATTTATATGAATGAATTAAAACTTGATGTGTGATGGTGTGAATAGAGACTGTATTTTGCACTAAGAGCAGCTGGTCAGTATATTTTGTTCCGTGTTTTTTTTACACAAGCCGAACAGATGAATGGATGGACAAAAAATGCAATCACATCTGAACTTTTTCTGACTTTTAATCCAGATGTTTTTGTTTTTTCCTGATGCTTTTCCAGTGTAAGCACATTTTTTTATGTCTGGAAGCATGGCTGTATTTTTTTTTTTTTTTTGCACTTCTTAATGAATATTTGTGTGTAACAACCATGCTTAGTTTTTGAAAAATTGACTGTCAAGTAGGCCATACAGGATGATATGAGAGCAGTGTCTTAAAGAATGTTTAAGAGACAATTGTTGTAAAATGCAAAACAGCAGGTCTAAAACAATTTTTTACATTTTTTAGTCACTGTTTTATAGCCTGGTAGCCCACTTGTTGTTTTTTTCATGATTTCCATTTTATTTTCCTTTACTTTCCTTTTAATTTTACTATGAAACATTGTGAAGGAATGATGCTGTGATGCCACATTTTATCACTCTTCACCTGCGAAGAGCGTACAAATTAAAATTTCCCTCTCAGATGTGATTTTGCAAATTATTACTTCTATGTTTGTGCAGAGTATGAATACTTTTTTTTCCCACATTAATATGCTGAAAATAAAACATCTTTGCGATCACTTCTCAGCTCTGCACATGTATGTATCAGCAGGATTTGTGATATCACAGTCAGTCAAAGCCAGCTGTTTGATTTGCCTTCATGTTCAGAGGTTAAATTTTGAAAGGAAAAAAATTTGTATGTTCAAATTGCTTTTTTTTTCAGTAGGGGAGACAATGTAGATTTTTAACTGACTGATCGTACCTTTTTTGGGGGTGGGGGCTTCAAAGTATTATGTAAATGTGTATTTTTATGTTGTGTGTCTTAGAACACGTCTGGAGCAGAACTTCAAGATGGTTTTAAATGTTCTGCTTATAATATAATATATATATTTATAATATAATAATTTTCCTTCTTAATCTTGAAAAAAATCTTAAAAATTTTTTTTGCACAAGGAAAGAAGAATGGTCTTTATATAAACCACTTAATTTTTCTCTATGTAAAAAATGAATCTTTGAGTGAATTATCCTTCATCTTAGCATTTCTCTAGTCTTTTTTTTTTAGCATATGATCTATTTAATGTGAAACATTTTAAATGTATGTGTTTTTTTGTGTATGTACGTATGTATTTTTAATTAAATTCTTCTTTTTTAATAATCACATTACTAACTCGAAGTGAGATTTATCTTGTTTTTCCAAATGTACTCTTTTTTTAAAAGTTACATTTATTCATAAATCCAAATTTTTATTTTTTAACTTTTATACAGCATTTGTGTGGATAAGAGTTAAAGTACTTGTCAAGGGAATGCACTCATTAAATACCAACCTAGTTATTTCACTGTGTTATATGTCGTGTATAAAGTTTATATTGTGGGAACTGATGGGTTTGGCAGCCAGAGATCTGAATGCAAACCCCCAAATGATTTGAGACTCATGGGTACTGTCGTACTTTGTGCTTTTTTTTGACACACTGCATGGACAGAAAAACATGATTTTTTCACAAAGAAAGTTGGAATATTAAAAAAAAAAAAGCTATAACATAGAATTGTAGTATTGTGTATTTATCCAGTGTACTGCTGGAATTCTGCTCTCAGAAATGTGGTTTGTGATCAGTGATTGTTGTCTGGGTGGATCTAAGAGGGTTGGCTGGAACTATATTAATACATGCTGTTAAAAAAAAAAATGCACAAACCACTGCAAAGCCATTTACTGGTGACAAAATATGTCCTGTAAGTCTATTAGGCTAAAAATCTTGCACGACAGCACCACCTTCCCTACAACTGTCTTTCACGTGCATTTTGTCAACAGTAGGTGGCAGCGGTGAAGCATTAAATTGCGAGTGATGAAGCTCTCATCTTCTGGAAGATGACTTCATTTGCAGCCACATTATTTCAATGACACCATCCACACTTACGAGTCACTGGGGGCTGATTTTTTTGAGACCGTTACATGACATTGTGGTTGTTAATTCCACAGACAGATTGAAACATTAGAATGTTTTCCTTGAAAAAGTTTATGGCTCCATGTGAATCGAATTAACCAGTTCTCTGTTTTTAATGGTTACTGCTGTATTTGCGGCAAAAGCACTCTCAGATGGAGAAAATGTAATTGTCTTTTTGAGGACTCTGAGATGCGAGGGGCTCTGAACACAAAGTAATCTAAATACTCTCCAAAGAAACTTATTTTTGACTCAAACATTCCTTACACACACACACACACACACAGACACACACACCTCCTGCTGTTCCCTGGACACATCATATATGCAGATTGCAAAGCGGTGCAGGCTCTTTGATGTGCATAGAGCAGAATTCTAGATGTGCTTTATATAACCACTCGAGAGGGAAGGAGGGAAGAGTCGAAGAGGATTACCGTCAAAACTTTCCCTGTTTCCTTTTGTCTGCCTGCGTCTCTACCTTTTCATGTCTGCCTTGTCAAACTGGAAGTGTGCCTGTTTCTGTCTTTCTATACCTCCTCCTCAGACTCCCTCTATCCGTTCCGTCATCTAAGCCTTTCCATACCACACTCTATCTTTTCTGAATATAGGGAGGCCTCACTGCTGGAGCCTGTCTCAAAGAAAATGTAGGTCATCTGTTTTCAGCGACTCCCTTCACACCAACACGGAGGAGGAGATGGAAGTGATAACATCTTTCTCAGCGCCCCCATTCCACACCCCCCCCACTCGTCCTCATCCACCATTCTCCCTCCACCTTGAATGAGACACTTAAGGGGCTCCCTGTCCTCCACCTGCACACGGAGGCTCTCTCAGTACACTGCCGGCTGACTGACAGCTCCGCACCGAGTGTTTCTGAGTTTCTCACTTTCTGCTAAGTCATGTAGGGACGGCAAGAAGATTTTTTTTTTTTTCAAGCGGAGATTCAAGACTCCTGCAGTCGCTTTCTCTGCTCCAAATAAGTATTAACAGCTCACTGTGTTGCATTGCCCTTTGATTTTCTTTACTTACGGCTCAGTGCCCAGTTCTTAGCAAATCAAGCAGCTTGTTTACTGGCTGGAGTTTTGCTAACTTCGGACCCCAAAACTGTTGTTTCCAGTCCTTCTTGTAAGTTAAAAAAAAAAAAACATGACTGACTTGCTATTAAAAATTTAAGAGCATGTGAAAAAAACACATCATAGCAAGTGCTATTAACATGCAATGCAATTTGTTAGTAATTTGGATGGACTGTAACTCTTAAACATGGTTTATAATAATGAGAAATAATAAACAAGAATACCTTGCAGCATAGTTAGTATGCTTACTCTCTTACTATTGCTTAGAATTTCCAAAAAAGACAACTGCAAATTGTATGCTATGGTGAAATATCGTTGTGGGTTTTCAGTCCAGATAGTTTCCTTCGAAAGACCTTCTTAATTGTTCAAGACTAGAAAACTGGCTCAAGTATATATTATCACCTAAAATAATATTCAACATTTATGGCAAAAAAAAAAAAGCTCATGTGTAATATACAGCTACTCTGAAAAGTTGCATTATACATTTATGCATCAGCTGACCTGCTGTGTTATAATGGAACAAAAATGTTCTAAACCTTTTCTGGTAGAATAAGAGTTGTTTTTTTCCACTAATTAGTCCGAATTTACTCACTCTTTTACATACACCACTAAATACACTAGTATTTAATGATAAAAAATAAAGCAATACCGAGGTAATAGCTGAGAATGAGTATTGTGCAATGTTAATCATCCTGCAAAACCCTGCCTTTAAAATTAGTTATAAGTGCTGTATTTATTTTAGTCATGGCTGAATTTAACCACTAGAGGGCCCAGGGGCAAAATTTAGCTGTTAGATCCTGTTGTGCTCCCAGATTAACAATTTTTAGTAATTTTATTCTTCTTTGCCTTCTTCTTCTCCCTTTTATTTTTATTTTTCTCTTGTTTTGGGAGTAAAATGAAGATGATTACAGTCAGCTACAGCTGGCTGCTGGTTAGCCAAGTCTGAAAAAAACTGGGAATGAAAAAACACCTAGCTTAGCTAAAATAAAGGTCAACGTCCAGCACGTAAGGTTTAATCTCAGTATCTAGTGTTCAGCTAGCTTTTGAAAGACTGGCAAGCTGATTGTGTTTTGCTTTACTAATGAGCTAAGCTAGCTGTTCGCACTTGTTTATGGCTTTATGCGAAACTAATTCAGGATATTTACAGCATCATATAGACATAAAAGTAGTGTTTATTACCTCAACTCAATGTGAAACTCAATGTGAAAATGTGTGGGCCAACTTTTGAAGTGCTGAATTATTCTTTTCGACACCCGATGCAAAGAAATCACACCACCAGACAAAAGTGTGAAAGTCCTTGTGAATATGCCCTTATAGTAATAATATACAACATAACTTATGAATGAATGTATGACTGTTTAGTATGTGAACAGGCATGTTGCTGTATTGGATATTCAGGCCCAGTTATGTAACCATAACCTTTATGACCCTCTGTAGTGCTGACAATACCCTGTACATTTCTTTGTGTCCTTGCTGACCTCTGGTCTGCGGCACAGCCAGCCACAGAGCCGGTGGCCAAGGACAGCTTATATCTCTCTCCTCGCTCAAAGCCGATCAAGCGTGCCTCCAAGTTTATGGCGTCACAGAAGAGCTCGGGTCACTGCACATCACACCTCGCCACTCTATCTCCTCCTCCTCCTCCATCCATCTGTGCCCTCCTCCCTCCCTCCTCCTTCCCTCCATCTCTCTCTCTCTTGCCATGGGGTGCGCTGTGTGAATGCAGCATTTACAGTGAAATATTCTCTCCGCCGCTATTTCTTTCTCTCATCTCTTCCTCCATCTGCTTTCTTCACTTCTTCCTGTTTTCCTCGCCCGAGGGGGGCTCACGATGTGAATGGTGCACCGTCATCTGAACTCATTTTCTCTCCACCCCCCTCCCCCTTTTCTCTCATTTTCTCAAGGAAAATATTGTGTAAAAGCCTCTGGGCTGGGGCCAATAAGCCATGTTGCATATAGTGGCCAGAGAGTAGATGAGCTGGATGCTCTGCCCCTGCTGACACAATAGCTTTGTTTGATGACGATGATGCTTCTTGGCTGCTCTCTTTGCCCAGTGCGGCAATGTGTTTGACAGCGGTAAAGTAAATAGTTATGGTTTATTTGTAGCTCAGTGCAGTCTGCACATCTGGGTTTGAACAACTTCTTTCCAAAACACGATATTGCCTGTGTTACCGAAGCGGCGAGCCAGAACATCAGGTTGCAATATTTTCCCAACATGAATACACAGTCCTCCGGGACGGACAGACTTCATTTGGTCCTGATTTAGTATCTTTTTCACAATCATTTTCTTTCTTTTTTAATGTGCACATTTTTTTGCAAGAAAAAAGAAGAGGAAAATTAATACATTTTTTGTGATAACCATATCCATAAGTGGCTGATGGGATGGACAAAGTGCTGTAATGATGGATAAATAAATGGAGTGATGGGAGTAAAGTTGAGAGGTTGAGCAGTGTCCCCTGGTTTCTGTCAAATCTCCACTGGTGCTCACTTGTTTTGGATGTCCTTGTGGTCCTCGTGTGTGTGTGCAATCAAGTGTAGGTACTGCGTGTCCTTGTGAATTTAAAGCTGTGTGTGTGTGTGTGTGTTTGTGAGCGTGTGCAGAGCTGTCCAGAGTGGTGTGCTCAGCAGTCGTGCTCGGCTGCACACTAACACGATGTGACAGGGTAGAAATACCAGTACCGACCGCGCTCTCGCCCACCCACCATCACACACACATACACACACACCACAGCGACCATTACCCCCCCTCCTCCCTCCTCCCTCCCTCCCTCATCCCCCCACTCACTTCCCTCTCCGCAGCACTGCGCCCACACCCCATTGGCTGTCTACTTCCGTCACTCCACGTCTTCTGCTCAGAGACAGAACCATAAGCCTCCCATGTTCTCCCTCCCCTTTCATGTCACCTCACCTCAAAAGTCCTTCTCCTGCTTTTGCCTGCTTACCAGCAGCGTTACGTAGTATCCCAACATGCATCAGCGAGTGACATGGTTTGGGACATATTACGCAATATCCCATTATGCAACGCCACATTTTCATATGTTCATCCGCCCAGCCTCGCGAGACGAGTTTCTTTCCCTCTTTGCTTTTTATTTCTCTCTTTTTCTTTCAATATCTTCCTGCTGGTTGGTTGGCTTCCTAAACGATGAACCAAGGTGACAGTCGCAGTAGGGGGCGCGTCATTTGACATTTTAAGGCTGTCACAGTTTGAACCCTGACCTCTGTTTCTTCACAGCTGGCGAGTTCAAGCTGTTAGGACAAGGAGAAATTTAAATACCACATTATCTTCTCATCTTAGCATCCTGATGTGAGAGAACAAGAAGACACCTTTCTCTAACCTTCAGCTACAGTATCTGGGGAAAGTTGGCTTATCATGTAACACCTTGCTCCATATTTATACCATTACACATTTTCACGCCTGGATGCTGCTGGATAAAAGCCCACCAGGCAGCTCCACTGGAGGATTTTATGAATTTTCAATGCCTTGCTCAAGGACATTTCTGTTTTATTTGTGAAACAAGGAGAGAGCTGCTGTGTACTTTCCAATACATAACTTTTAGGTACTTGTAAACAAGCAGACTAGAACATAAAACCCAAACAAACAAGCCAGTATCCAAAATGACAGATTAAATTTAAAAAAAAACACACACACACACAACATAAGGGATGCACTTTAGCACCTAGAGGAAGCTAATTACATACAAATATATACCCATGCACTTTGACACATTTACATACAGTACATATACTGTATATACATATCAATGCATTTCATAAAAGGTACGTCATAACAACACAGTAAAATCTCCACTTTGACTGACACCAGATCAAATTGAAGTGTTTTTACTCTTCATTTAGAATATGGCCATTTGGAAAACATTGATGATTATTATTTAGAGGGAATATTAGATTGGATGTGATGCTGTCAACAGCTTTATCTGGTATATAAACACCTAAGCATATACAGTATATGTCCGGAAGGTATCCACAGTATATATTTCCCTATTTCCTGTCAAGTGTCCCCTCTGTCTGATCACCTGCCCTGGCCTAATGTGTTTCACCTGTGCTGATCATCACACCTGTGTCTCCTTGCTCCCAGAGTGCTTATAGTCTCTGTGTTTCTCCTTTGTCTTTGTCACTTTGTCTGTTGTCGTTCCTTGGTTCTGTGTTTGTTCACTAATCCTGTTTCTGCTACCTGGTCCTGCCTTTATTTTCATGTTTTGTATTGCCTAATTTTTGGGGATTTTTCTTTGTGTTGCAATTTTGCTCCTGTAGTTTTTGTTTTGTGCAATCAGCTTTTTATTAAAGCTCACTCTTTGTTCCCAAGCATGTGGTGTTTAGTGTTTTAGTAATTTTAGTATTTTGCTTTTGGGTCTTTTTATATTACCATGACAAGTAGTAGCAATAAGACTATTACTGCTGGTGCACTTGTGTCTGATTTGACTTTAATATATACTGTTTATACAGTTGTCTTACACAAATATATATTCATGTATATGTATATATGTTTCTATGTGAAATCTTAATATGTGGACTGATGAGTTGCTAACACTGAATATTACTCTTAAATGCTGTGGGGTAGAATTATAAATTAGCATAAAATTGCCCAGTGGTCTGCTTAAGTAAAAGTAAAAAAAGTATGTACATTCAACCGCTGTTCTAAAAATCTACTCCAAGATTGACATTTTTAATTTGAATGTTTTTATTTGCGCTACCGTATTCTTACATTGAAAAAAAAACATAATAAAAATCTGAGTACTTTTCTGTTGATGGTTTCAGAGATGGGAGGTTGGGTGAGATAGAAAGAGATTAAGGGCAGAAAAGAGCAACATTACTCCCTCCTCCTGCTACTTTGACCTTTTATACAAAACAATCTATATTAGGACTGAACACCACGTCTATGTTTTCTTTCTGCATCACTCTCCCTCTCACTTCTCCTCCTTTCTATGGGCTCACGTGCAATCTCTCCCCCTCCTCCTCCCCTCTCTGCATGCTGTGTTTTTCTCTATCCTTAGGGAGGCGGCTGCATGCAGAAGCATTGTGGATCACTGAGCTTCGAGACAGCGTCTCTAAAAATTGCTCCATTTTTCCACAGAGCGTTTTTCTAAAGCGCTGAGAGGGACAAGCAGTTTGATATGATGCTGCAGTTTCTGGCTTTGGTTTTGTTCTGTGAGCTGATGGATCCGCTTTTGATGCATTATAGATGTAATGTGATTTCTTTGTCTTTGTCACAGATTATAAAGTCACATTTGGGTTTACAAGTCATTTAAAGTTGGTCAGTTATATCACGCAAAGCAAATTTGTCCCAACAATCATTTTTAAAAAAGTTAAAGTCTGAGTATTAGTGGACGCAAAGCTTCTCTCCATCAGATTTTTAACCGCAATAGTGTAAGTTTCACGGCAGTACAGCCCCGGAGGCATCCATCTTGGATCTTCTCCAGTCCAGTGGAGGCGTGGGGGGAGGCCTGGTAGAGTCTACATTTTGGCTCCCTTCCAGTCCAATGGGCATGAAGCAGGCCTCAGAGGCTCCTGGGATTCCCCTTTACACCAAACCCCTCTGCCCTCCATTAACCAATTAGAAGAGAGAATTGCTTAACTGGACATATAAAAGACTGTGTGGAGGCCGTGGAGAACAGGCATACATCAGGAGTAACAGGAATCAGGAAGAAGCACCAGGGATGGAGAGAAAGTGTGTGTGAAAACTGTGAAGTGCTGATATAAAACACAGAAAATATGATAACTCAGTCCCCTTCTGCTCCATTGCATCTGATTCATCTGCCATGCATTCCACTCTCGAATGTGTGTCGCCAAATACACAAGCCTGTGATTGATGTTTATGAGCTAATGTCAATTTTCTTCTGTGAATTTACTGTCAGCGGATGATGAATGCACTCAATATCACGTGTTATTCATCTCATATATTCTGTGCAGCAGCTCCCGTTGCAGGACAGTTTCTCACGCTCACCAATAGGTGTCGTCATTGCCCAGCTTGTGCTCAGAGGTCGCACAGAGATCAGACTGGCAGGGAGAGGTTCGCTTTTAAAAAAAAACTACTATAGATGGTGTGATGCTGTGTTGTTGCCAACTCTGTCAAAGTGGGTGTTACAAAGGGAAGGGAATATTTCCGTGTGTTTATATGCAGCTGAGTGTGTTTCATGTGCACAGATTCATGAATAACCAAGTATTTTGTATACAGACGCTGAAGCCGCGGTTCAGAAGGTGCATGACCACATTGCTGATGAAAGCAGGTGACAGGTGAAGGACAGTGAGTGTACACAGTGTCACCTCAAACCTGTGGTTCACTCGTGTTTGTGTGTGTGTGTGTGTGTGTGTGTGTGTGTGTGTGTGTGTGCCTGTGTTTGCCTGTCCTTGTCCTGACCATGCTCCTGTAAGCGACCCACATCAATTCAGGAGGCCTCTGCCCTTTTCCTGGGGCTTGCGGGGAAATGTGATGTGACATGTGGGATGAGCAAGACGAAACAAGGGGTGAGGTAAGGTGGGGGGAGGAGGAAGAGAGGCAGGTGAGGTTGTTGTTGGTAGATTGTAGAGGACATTTTAGTACACAGGTCTGAAAGATGCACAAAGTCAGGCTGTCAAAAAAGACACAGAGGGACTATGTTCTGACAAACTCCGGAATACTTTAAAAAGACAGTAGATTTTCAGTAAAGGCAGATAAATGTACTGTAAGATAAACTCTAACACTGACAGGACACCATATTGAATCCATATACAGTAGACTGTCTGCTCAGAGTTTCCACTTGTTCAAAACCATATTTATTGTTGCAAAAAGATGTAAATCAGATAAAACTATAGAGCATGTCTGATATTGTAGCATGTTTATCATCTACTAATAAATCCTCTGAATGTATCAGATTTTCACCTCATTGGATGCAGGATAGTCTATCGCAGTGCTCGTAGTAAAACAGAAAATCTGTCAGGATTTCAAGAACTACATTTTTTCCAATTTGTACCCTAACTTTGTCTGTCATTCGGTCAACCACTTTGGTCTAAACTGAAGCTAAATTTTACAAACATACTCTGCGGCTCCTGATTGGACAGCTGTTGAATTATTACACACAAGTGTCTGCCAAAGTTTGATTACACTGTCTTGGCAGTCTCAGTCTACGCCCTAATGAAGGCAGAGGCTCAATCATTAGCTAACTAATAAAACATCAAACTCCTTTTTTTTCTGCAACAGATAAAGAGTGTGGTCTTTATTTTATTTTTTTCTAGCCGTCACACACCAATGATCTGCATACAACTGGGTGTGTGTTCTTTTCTTTTTTTTCTTCCAAGCTAAAAATCCAAACAATTACTTAATAGTTTTGACATTAAAATTTGGTACACCCAATTGTTATTCCTACTAAATGATTTACAATGACTGGGGTGATTCTTTCACTTTTTATCTAGGGCCATTATAAAGTCTGTTTTTTTGTTTAATACTTTTCTTTGTGGCTTAAAAATTAAGCCTCAATTAACATTCCCACAGGCCTCCCCTGTAGGCTTATTTGTGTTGAGTGCTAATAAGCAAACATTAGCATGCTTGTATGCTAAACTGAAAGGGTAAACATAGTAAAGATTAGGCCTACACCCACCTAACAATTTGTTAGCCTTCATTCTGAGAATGTTAGCATGCAGATGCTTGCATTTAGCTGAAAGCACTGCAGTGACTGAGTTGAGCCTCATATAGCTGCTAGCAGGGCAGTTGGTTTTTCTTGTTTTAACGTCACAAGGACTGACCACAATAGGATGTGGCTGATTTTTTCAAAGGTCTGTCAGCTTACAAAAAGTCTATAAGTGCTGTAATGCCTTAAAGAAGTGGCACGTACTTTAAGCGTGAACATCGTCTGTTTAACGGACACACTGCCTCCAAGTAATATGAGCTACACGCAGAAAATGACAAAATCTACACAGACATGTTTGCTGTTATAATGCATATTAAAAGCAACAGATATGTAATTTGTTCAAGAGATTCAGCTACAGTATCTTGTGGTGAGCAGACACTCGTGCCTGTAATGGGCAGCAGATGAGAAAGTGGGTGAGAGAGGGAATGACAGCGAGAGAGAAAATGAGACAAGGTGAAATCTATTAGCGTGACAGGCCTCCTATAAAGTCAGAGACCTCTGGGGAAACACTCCAAGTGCTCAGTGCAGAAACAAGAGAGAGAGAGAGGGACTGGGTAAGAGACACACAAGATGAGACAAGAGGCTAAAATTAAAGGAAGTAAAAGAAGCAACAAACACCACTGAAACAAACACTGGTGAAGGAATTCAAAACCTAGTGGTGTTTTTGTGTGTGTGTGTGTGTGTGTGTGTGTGTTTGTAGATTGTGAAAGGAAGCATGTGCATGCATTGATAGCTCTGCATGTGTATGTGCGTGCATATATGGATCGGTGTGTGTGCATGCGTGCTCTCCCCCTCCCCCTCCACTTTGAGTACTACCAGGATGAGTGTGTTCCATATGTATGTCAGCTCCGATCACTCAGTGAAACGGGGAGGGGGGGATGTAAAGGGGGAGAAAAAAGGAAGGGAAGGGTGCAGAGACTCCCATTCATGTTGACATCAGTCTATGGGTGACTGAGCACCTCAGGCCTGAGGTGAGAAAGAAAGAGTTACACTGTTTTGGGGAGGAGGTGATAGATGAGAGGAGCGCACGGTGTTCTTTAGGGAGGAATGGATGGATGGAAATAATATTCTTTTAGTGGTTTCAGCTTCTTGGGAGAATTATTGGTTTACTGCTAACATCCATTCCTCCCTGCCTTACTTTCTTTATGTCTCCTTTTTTCTTCTCCTCTCCATATTTCTGCCTCACTACTTCTCTCTCTCTCTCTCTCTCTCTCTCTCTCATTCTCTGCTGTCAGTCTCCGTTCTTCTCCCTGTACACTGCCCCACCCATGTGTACTTTGACACCCAACTCCTGCTCCGGCGCGGCCCCAGCCTTCAGCGTCCTAGACCCCAGTCATGTGACGCTGACCTGCTATGTTTTACAAGGCTACAGTGCAGCGAGGGGGCCTCCGAGGAAAAGGGCTGCGTTCACCAGCGGCAGGAAACAAAGCACAGCTTGGAGGGGAGAAGTGGAGTGTGTGTGTGTGTGTGTGTGTGTGTGTGTGTGTGTGTGTGTGTGTGTGTGTGTTAGTTGCAGTGTGTCTGAGAGGGGAGATTGTGTGTCTGTGTGTGTGTGTGAGTGAGTGAGAGAGAGGGGGATTGTATGAGTGGGTGGGGGGGCTCAGGAAGCAGTATTTCAAGGGATGGAACTCCACTATAAAAAGTTTGACATCAAGAAGCATGGGGCTTTCAAGCGAGGCTGCGTTCAAATGTGCTCTGTTGTTGTCTGCCTGCGATGGAAAGTCTTTGATCAAAGCAAGTTGGATTTTTTCCACCTGGCTGACGTTAGAATTTTCAACTCTTATTGACATGCTTAGATGAGCTCTGGCCTTAATCTCCCTCTCTTTTTCTCTCTCCCTCTCTTTATCTCCCTTCCTCTCTCCCCTGCATTAAATCTCACGCATCTGAGTCTCCTCTCCCTCTCTCCCCCCCCCCCCCCCAACTCCGAGTTTATTCCCAAATGAGTTGGCCTTCGCTATCACACAGCTCTGTCGCTGACTCTGCGGCCGTAATCTACGGTTATAGACGCAGACATATCCTGTCGCCCTCCTGTGCACAAGCACACACATGCACCGACATGCACACAAAAGAGACTTCACACAGCATAGTACATACATGAAGGATGACCACAGACACTTACAGGCAAGTGTGGACACACAGAAACACACACACACACATATACACACATCTGTGTCATTCCTGGGAGATTTTAGCCCATTAAATGAGAGCAGCCTGGTCCAGTCTCTCAGATCGCTGCCGTTCCCCCCTCTTTGTTCCCCAAATCAGGAACAGCTGTGCTCCTCCACAGTTGTAAGTCACTCACTCAGTGGAAATTTAAAAGCCATTAACCGAGCCCCTCATTGCTAACCCCACCCTTTTTTTGTGTGTGTGTGTGTGTGTGCGTGTCTGTGTCTGTCTCGCTTATCTGTGTCTGCACACACAGACACACTTGTATGTGTGCACACTTGTGCGTACATGCTGAAAGTCAAAATACCCCCCCCGGCCCTGCACAGTACATTCGAGACAGGATCTTTTAAAGCGGCCTCTCTTTTTGGAATCGCCGTGTTTTTAAGTAAACCATTTTGTGCAAAGCGCAGACTCGTCTGCGTTTGGTGCACTGCATGTTCGTGCCGTGATCTGCCTCCCACACCTTGAACACTTTGCTGTATTCCAGCAGAGTAGCTGGGGGGGGTCACATGAGGTCATGTTGTCTTTGAGCATGGAACAACAAAAACAAGGCCCCGCTGAAATAGCTTGCTGCTTGTCCACTTTCTTGGCTTAGCCAGCGAATTACTGTGCCAGGAAAAAACAACAAGCCCAGAGCCTTTCATAAGGCGAGCCCTTCAAGCTTCACTATATAGACACAGGCACAGCTGCATGCACGAACACACACAGCAAGCAGATGTTCACGGAGACAGAGACAGAAACATAGAGAGACAAGGAAAGGAGGAGATTCAGGACCTCGAGACGGAGAGCGTACATACGGATGCCAAGAGTCAAATCTATGATTCTTTCTGCTGTTTTTCTTTTGTCTTCTCCTCCACCTTCCCTCCCTCCTCTATCTCCTGTGGAGATCTCTCATTTCCTGCAGGCCCAATGTTGATTTCATACTGGAGCTCAGGGCTTAGAGTGGGAGTCTGTAAGATGGGTAAGACGGAACGCTGGGAGGTGAAGGGTGGGGGTATTTGATTTCAGGCCAAAAACAACCTTCACCTCCACTTCTCTCGACTGCTGATTTTAAAATATGAGCAAGCAAATTTTTTTTTTTTTTTTTTTTTTTTTTTTAACTCATGCTACAATCACACACACCTCAACACCTGAGAGAGGCCCCGGTACAACTACAGTCTTATATCAGTCCAAGATGTGCTCCTTTCAGGCAGCTACTATTTTACTCAAGTGCAACGAGCTTGGGGAGAGCAGTTTGTTTACTTGCCATATATTCACCTTTATTTTAAAAAGTACTTGAAATATATATATAACTTCTTCTGATAAATCAAACTTTTTAAACTTTGTTTAGAGTTGTAGTTACCAAAAAGAAGAAATTTAAGTTAAATTGTGTTTTTCTGCCACGATAGCCTCCCATACACCAGTGCTCTCCAGGGTTTTATGAAATAGTGGGATTAAGTGCCAACATTTTGTTTATTTAGCCTTTACTTTTCATGTTGGGTAACCTCAGTGAAATACAAACTTAGCAGTGTCATGGGCTCTCCCAAATATTAGTTTGAAAAGTAATCTTGACCTTTGAGAATTAGAGTGAGCGTTAGTAAGCTAGGTAAATTAGCTTCCACCTTCTGAAAGGTTGCTAGTTATCCTAGCTTGCTTGTAGCTTCCACTCCCTAAGTGACATACAAACACATGTTGTTATTGTTACTCCTGTACTTAAAGTTTAGAAAGCGGCTAATGAGATCAGCGTTTCCAAAAAATTGCATTGTGGGAATCTTGATTAACATTTACAGCTAAGTTTATTAGCTTCCACTTGAGTGAAGCTGGTTAACCCTAGCTTGTTAGCTCGCATTTCTAGAGAAATAAAAACTGTGTGGTTTCATTTCAACTCAAAAAAAAAAAAACAGAAAAACACAGAATAAGCAAATTTACAGTCGTTGGATTAGTGTGAAAAAAAATTCCAAACCTTTAAATAAACCAGTCAGTCACTAAAATTCAAGACATTTGTGGGAACGGATGACACAGACACTGCTGAGGTGAGGTTTCAGATTGCCAGTTTCTGTGCCAAGTCATGCACTTTGACCTTTTCTTGTTGAGGGAAATCAGTTTGTTAGTACACAGAACTAGAATGACTCACTTCACTTTTAACGACTTGTAGAGAAAATAAAATTTTTGCATTAGATCTTGACTTTTCAGCATGAGTTATTGTCTTTATCTCTCAAGCAGTAACCAAGGAAGTGGACAAGGATTGAAAACCGGAAGTTTGACTGTTGCGACTTGCTAGCATATATGCCAATAATATGAACAGTTAGACTCACATGCATGGCAGATTGTAACACTCGGATTACTCTGGCACATGGCCAATTTCTGCTCTTCACTTCCTTTCTCTTATTGTTAGCATAGATGAGGCCTTCTAGACATGAACAGCTGCAGCCCTCAGCTTTCACTTCCCCTCCTATGAAGCCGCACATGTATCTGTTACCACAACAAGTTCCCCAAACGTGGCCTCTCATGCCCTCTGTACCTCACCCATGCCAGCACATGCACACATTTTCCTGCAGGCGTGCTCACATATACATATATATATATATATATAAAATTACTGCCCCCAAACTTCATGTGAGGCGGTCCAGGTTGATAGTTTTGTTTGTTGGTAGCACTGTCTCCTAAGTCCATTGTTGTATACTGATGGTATTTCCAGACCCGTGAGCAGACGAGTAAGGGTGAAAGGTTTTTGGAGTAGATTTTTTGAAAGGTGCGAATTTGTTTTTTGAGCATGAAAGGGCGGTGTCAGGAACTATGGCTTCCTGTGTTTTTTAACGTCAGGTTGTCACCTTTGTATGCAGAGATGCACTCAATAGCTAACCACAACACACATACCAAATTTGGCATACTATTGGTGCCATGGATTTCAAAGTGCACACATGCAAACACACACTATAAGCCAAACAGGGCAGCATTGCGTGACTGAGGCTTCACACCTCTCTTTCTCTCTTTCACTCAACGAAAGCAAGAAAAAAAAAAACATCACCCACAGTAATGTGAGAAGTGTGTATGTGTGTATGTGTCTGTGTGGGATTGTGTGTTTGTCAGCGGCAGTGTGTGTTCAGCGTCTGTCTGGGGCACAGACTGTCTATGCCCTTGTTTGGCATCTGTCTTTGTGATTTACACACTGTATGCACATATGCATGCATACAGGAGTAGCAGGACCCCTCACCTACTGACTGTGGGCTTGATAGCATCTAGCTAGTCGACTTAATTTAGAGAAACACCTCACACATTTACGAGGTCACTTTGTCAGAGCTTCACAGCTCCGTTGATGTGCAGTCAAGATTTGATACAATTATTTTCACACTGTAGCCTCAAAACAGTCTCTTAGTTATTTATATGTGAATAAACTTGCTAACACAATAGCTCAGCTTTCTCATTGTCCCTCATTGTTTTCTCTTTGGATTTCAGTTAAAAGGATACAATGCAAAGGTGTGGGTGATAAATAGCTTTTGGATGATCTCATTCCCTCTCCTACCAGCACTCCTGTCATAGCTTACGGATGATCTGAAAAAAACAATGTCCAGTGCTAAGGCAGGTGTTCCCTTAAGCCTGTGCGTGCAGCTGACTGCCAAAATCCTCCCATCTTCCTGATCCATTGCACCTCTGCCCACAGACTGAAAAGCTCGGTCTTGTGATGGGGGAGGCGGCGGCCAGGTGGTTAATTGAGCTGTTCCCAGGGCAGCCTGTGACAGCGTGCCACCCTGTGCCAAGGTGTTGGGGTTTCCCAGGGCTCAGTAATAAACGATTTGAGTCCTCTTAAAGTGTGTCCAATTGCCCTTCCCATTTGGCACAAAGTAGGCACACAGGACAGACCGGTCGCACTTATCCCAGTGGAAATATGGTGGGTTGAGTGAGCCTTTTGAAAATGTAGGCTACTGGATTTGGCTTCAAACACCTTATCATAACCATTTGTGTGAATTTTGCGCTTGGTTAACATAATGAGATAGATAAAAAGATGCATTTTATGTTAACAGGGAAAAAGATTAACTTTAACTCAAAAACACACACAATAACACCTTGTTTTGCTGTAGCGATTCTGTGCTCCAATGCAACTTTTTAGCACTTTTTATTACTTTTATCACTCAACTGTCCTCTGCACTTTTGTTTCTGTTTTCAATAGGCAAGGTATGATCACCCTTTAGAGTTTGTATGACAGTCGCTTGCTTGCTGAACTTGTATAGATCGAGGAGATGTACTGTATGTCTAGTGCACTTCCTGCATAGAAGGAAGAGTCTGGTGGAACATAAATACTGGGCAACACAAGCTTTGTGTTAAGTTTGCTGAATATACAGTCATCAGCTTTCGTCCACACTGAATTATTTCAACAATTATTCTATAGATTGCCGCAAAATTTTATCCAGACATTTATGGTCAGAAGAGGAAACCTGATGACTTTGGCAATGTCCGGACTTTTCCTCAGGCAGGCATCATGTTGCCGTTTGTGGTTTTCCACTGAAAAGTCTTGCTGAATGGATTGCCATGAAATTTGGTTCAGATGTCTGTGTTCCCATCAGACTGAACTGTGGAAATATAACTGTGCCATCATCACCGTCAAACTTAAATTACCTTGTTGTTTATGACAAATTTGCAAAACTAATGTCATTTCCATCGGCCTAGGATCCATTTTTTATGTTGATAAATAACAAATGTTTGCATGCAAAAAATGCACAACCAAGATAGCAAATCGTGACAAACATGGTTCTTTCACACACACAGAAGGCACTATGGGGATGTGAGCACTCTGCCATGTTGTTGGAGGTGCAAACAAACAGGTCATCTGCATTGAAGTTAACCAGAAACTCATTATAATTCATGTTATTACTCATATTTTTCTAGTTGCATGGCCAGTGGTTAACCATGTTGAACTGCACAAACCTGCAAAAAGGATCAAGCCATTCACAATGAAGACAGGAACTCCAAATGTGCTTTTCTTGGGTTGTGAGCCCTGGAAAATTAGTCCGAAAGAAGAGCACGGTGTTTGAAGACTTGTTCTAGAGAGTAAAATCCAAATTTGTCATCAAATGTTTGCTAATTAGGGGGCTAAAAAATAGGTTTTCCCTGTGTAAATGTGAATCAACACAATAGATAGTCAAGGCTTGTTTTTTCAATACTAACCCATTCACTCATTCAACATATTGTCACACAAAAACACACCTTCTGCTCAGCTAATGCTTGTGCACATTTGCACTGTCCTAGATCAGGAATAAATATCTGTTGGTTAAATGAACCACGTCTGCACTGCTTTCCCCAAGAGCTGTGAGCAACCGCTGTGGTTTCTGTCATTCTAAGAAGCAAGATGAAGTGTGAATCTAAAACTAGCCAGCTAACGGCCTAAAAGACATGTCTAAATCTTGAAAACACCACCAACAGCCCAGCTGGCACTGATAAAATCTTACTATCATGCTAGCTGGTGTCTAATGGACACTTCACACTTTCAGGAATCGCACTCCAGATAAACATCAGGGTCATCCCTTATCAAAAAGGCACATCATGCCATATTTGCTTTCACTTTAACAACATGTCTGATACAGCTGCTACATACCAACTTGTTAGCAATGCAATCATGCATATGTTTGCACATCAATGTTAGCTTTGCTCGAAGTGTGACTGCAAAACGTGTCCATAAACATGGCCATGCTTTGGTCTCACCAGGTTTCACAGGACCATCACCTCTGACTTTCTCTTTCTTAAAATTTAATCACACATTTAAAAAAAAATAAAAAATTATCACCAAATATCTCAGTCATCCAACAACTGCATTACTCTAATAAAATGTGATTTAATCACAGGCCCTAAATGCTGACTCAACCAACACTAACGGCATTTCTGGGGCATTAAAATCCCCAATCAATAACTATTCTATATTCATTGCCTGGTCTGACAGAATGAAAGCACTGGAGGTCTGTGATCAGCTGCATTTAAATGTGATAAATAAATATAAAGAGAGTAGTAGGTGATGGTAAATAGTTGTTACACAGAAGTACTTCATCATGTCTTCAAGGGCTTGTCATCTTGCATCCGTCTTTTTGAAAAAACATGAATGTTCATTTTTATGGTGGTGGAATTTGTTGTGAATGGAGGCTCAAATCGAGGAGAAAAGAAAGCCTCTTTATTTATTTTCATGGATTTGGCGGTGACAGTCTTAATGCCACTCGTACTTCCCCTGAATTCTTCCAGTGTTTCATTAAAGAGAGCAAGAAGCCCCACATAATCACTGGAAGCTGCAACTCAAATGACAAATGCTACGACCACAAAAAGACATTTGAAGCGGCCATATATCAAAACAGCCATTTCCTGCTCAGTGTGTGTGTGTGTGTGAGGTTTTTTTAAAAAATTTTTTAAATGTCTCTCTTTTTTTTTTTTTTTATTTTGGGAAGTGATGGGTGGTAGTAAAAGCTGGAGGGAGATTCACCGGCTGTGAGGGATCAGTTTCAGGATTGTAAACATGGTGGGACAACCCCCCCCCCTCCCTGACACACCCACACACCCACACACCCACACACACACTACACACTACACACAACACTCCTCGGCTGAAAAGTGCCTCTTTTGAAATGTCTGAGCTTATGGTCGTCTCCCCCCACCACCCCCACCCCAAACATGCCAGCCCTTACAGCACCCCCCCCACCCCCCACCCCCTTTCCTCTTCGTGTTTCCTGTTGAGCTGGCTAGACTCCTTTGACAGATTTACAACTCTGGGGTCAAAGTTTTCCGACGGCAGCAGATAAATCTTACACCGCCCCCCCCACCACCGCCACCTCCCTGCCTCTCCTTCACCTGATAAAAAGACACACACTCACAACAGCCGCCCTGCATTGGCCCCACCGCCAACACACAGCAACCCCCCACCCCAGCACCCCACCACCGCGAGACAGTCAGGGGTAAAGTGCCCGTTCGTTAAAAAAAAAAAAAAGGGGGGGCACCGGAGGGCGCGGA
>JAQMCX010000033.1:12802807-12856383 GCA_029814765.1 Acanthurus leucopareius
ACACACACACACACACACACTCACTCACACACACACACACACACACACACACACACACACACACACACACACACACACACATATCAGATTTGCAGGGAAGCACATCAAATATTACAAAACATCACATGCCTTGTGAAACACTCCACGCGCTGCAGCGTACACTTTGTCAAGGGGTGACCTTGAATACTTAAGAGGCCCCGTGGTGGAGGTTTCTCCCCCAGTGCTCTTCACACATCAGTGCCGTGGGAATGAGTGATATGATGGCAGGAGAAAAAGAGACGAGAAAGACCCACAGAGCGACAGAGAGAGGAAGGTTAAAACAGAGAAAAAAAGAAAAGGAGAGGAGAGGAGAGGAGGTAAAGGGAGGTGGGGGCTGAGTGGTACAATCTGACTCTCTCCAGGGAAATCTTATCACAGTGTAGTGGGGGGAGGTGGCTTTCCACTGGAGCGAAAGATTGGGATGAACATATCGGAGGCAGGGGGGGCTTCAGGGGATTAACAAATGAGCAAACCTGTTGTCCATACTCTCTCTCTCTCTCTCTCTCTCTCTCTCTCTCTCGCCTCTCCCCTGTCCCATCGTCCTCCTCTGCCAACTGGACATGCTCTGTATATCTGGCTAAGTCCCCACGTAACCTCTGTGGAGTTTTTTATGGTCAGCATGTCTTTTCACAAGACCTGTTATTGGATTACAGCTCGCTCCAAAGACTCCCTGTCCTTCTCTCATGTTCTCTCCTTCCTCTCTCTATTACTGACTGTTATAGTCATTTCTCTTCCCGTCTGAGCCGTTCCTCCACACTTCCACACTCTGTTTTGTTCTAAGTGTCTCTGTTAGTTCTAGTCGTGCGGGAATGAGATGGGGACGGGCAGAGAAGCAGGAAAGAGGGAGAGAGAAAGCGAGCTAATGCAGTCGTCTGATCTGTTCTGGTCGGATTTGTTTTTTTTGGCTCCACACACCTTGTGTCACTCCGGGTCTATTGTAGGCCGTAATATCAAGCGACAGGCCGGCTTTCCACTCCAACAGGCCTGTGTCCTTAAAACAAGTGACAGGAGAGGAAGCGAGAGGCTGACAAAGAGGGAGGGACGTAGAGGGATGGGAAAGGAGGGGGGATATTAAAAAAATAATGAGATATGTAGATGGAAGGATGGGAGATTCAGGGATGAGGGAGGATAGAGTAAAATATCACAAAAAGTAATGACTTCCAACCACAAAAAAATCGCGTACCTCGTCCCTCCAGCAGCACAGAGGTCAGCTGTTCTATTAGAGATCCGGTGACCTTTGAGAGCAAAACTTTGATGTTAACTTTGCATGATTTGTTTAGCTGCTCCACTGTGGAGGAGAATAAAGAGACAGAATAGAAAGAGAGAGAGAGAGAGAGAGAGACATAGAGCATGGACTGTTTTCCTGAAACTAGGCCAGTCACTGTCTAGAAATGTGGACTCATGTTCCCGTTTCCATCCATTCCCCAGAGGAGCTAGCCTGCCTGCTGCCTGCCTAACTGCCTGACTGCCTGACTGCCTGCCTGCCTGAGCGGCCAGTTCACTGTCTGCTGTGCTGCCTTCACTGTCTGCCCCTGTTCTCTGTTTCCTGCCCCTCCTGATATTATTTAGTGCTGAAATCATTATTTGACTGAACATAATTAACAAAAAAAAATTATTAACTGACTAGTCCTTTGGAGGATAAGGCTAATGATATTTTGATTAAAAAATAAAAAAAGATCTCAACCAAAAATTAATTGAGCCTACTTACAAGTATTGCATGTGTAGCCAAAGTCATTTGCCAAAAATCTGCTAAAACATTAGCAATGTTGTTACACTGGGTGTCATATTCCTTCATTTCACATGTAGACACATACCGTAGTTAATCATTCATCTTTGTAAACTGTATATCTTTGGGTTTATGGACTGTCAGCCAGACAACATAAGCAATTTAAATTAAGTCACTTTGAGCTCTGGGAACTTGTGATAGAATCATTATATATTGTTTTCCGAGGAAAAATTACCAACAGATTAACTAACATTAAAAACATTTAACATAACATAACATAACATTTAACTGTCTGTTGTTTTTAATTTATTAATTAATTTATTTTTATTGTGTTTTTAATCCTCTGTACAGTGTCCTTGAGTGCTCTGAAAGGCGCTGCCAAATAAAATGTATTATTATTATTATTATTATTATTATTATTATAAAAAGTGGAGACTATCCTGCAATGGGATCACAACAGGTGCAATGTTGATACTCTGACCTTAAGGTACTCATTACCTTTAACTAGATTATTACTATTGCACTCAATTCTAAGCACAAATATTTTGATCCCAATGACCTGTAAAGTTTCATGACTGCATCTTGCAGGTTATAAAGTGATTTTGTTATTGACAAAATCTGCCCGTAGGTGTTTGAACACTTGGTGCGCAAACTGGCCTCTGTGGTCATTCCTGAAACAATAGGTGTGTTCACAACACATTTTTGCTAAGAACCAGCCCTCACCCACCCACACAAAGTAAAAACAACACCAGCCATGCTGTCGCAGTGGATGAAAATCTTTCCTTTTAGCACAGAGTTGTATTGTTACATTTGACAGGTAATAACTAACTCAGGTGAGGTCCTGGTAAACAACAGCAGGAAAACCCCTGCATTGCACAACAGAGAGTTGTGTTGCGTTGAGTTACATATTTTACCGAGTTACATTCTGTTCTGTTTCTGTTTTTTGTTTCATCCATGATCTTCTCATGGTTTGACTGTGCTTTTACTCATTCTTTGTCTGTTTTTCTTGTCCTTATTTTTGTTGTTGGCCCCCTGTTTGTGTGTGGCATTCACTTTCACTCTTGCTGCCAATCAGCCTGCACACCTGCAACCCATCCACTCATCAAACTCCTGCAATAAGGCCAGACTCTGCAGTTCACCAGTCATATGTCCACAGTTTTCAGTCTGGTTAGTATTTTCCTCGTGTTTGCCTCAACCTGACGTTGTTTAATTTGTTTATTTGTGCATCATGTCCATCATCCCTCTGTGTTCTCTGTTATGTTCTCTGTCTGCTTGTATTCCATATGTCTTCAAACCTTCATCTCTGTAAATTTTCAATTAATCTGCATTTGAACCTTTCCAAGCTGCGTGTCTGAGTCCTACTTTTGGACATTAGTTCAACCTCACATCTGTTTTTCTTTTGGGCTGATCTGGGCTAAAACAGGTTTACAAAAACAGTACATATAGTTTTATATAGTTTTCCTTCCTCAACTTCAGCTTCGGTGCCTATACCTACCTGCCTCTAGAGGGTGCAGACACAACAACATATAGCACCTGTACAGTTTGATAAAAGTAATCCAATACATCAGTACAACACTAAAGCCTGAGCACCTCTTTGATGCAGTTTTATCAAACAATGTGAGTGATAAAATTCACAAAGTCTTTTTTTTGCAGAGCTGTGTACTTGCTTACATAAGATTTTTGGAGGTTAGGTGTGAACATGACACTCTATATGTATGGTCACCTTATTGTTTGACAAGGTCTTTTTCATGGCTTTGCAGTAAAGAATTTCTTTGCACATCAGATGAGGTAGTGTTAAAAATGTGTGTGCAGAGGTGAGGGACAAAATGAGACTGAAGATCTACAGGAAGACCGGCTCTCCATCCACCATTAGATCAATAGGTTGAACCTTTGGGTGGTGTGGCCACTTCGTAGCCCCAGCTGCTGCTACTAGACCTTTTATATCATCTCTCATCTGTTTGGGGTAGAGCAAAGTTGGCTGGCAGTGGGGCCAGGGGGCCTTGTGGAGGGAGGGGCCGGACACAAACATAAAAGCCTTATGTCGACATCTGCCAGCCTACCTATGCCTTCACTCTGCCTGGCACTGCCAGTCCATTAGCATCATGTAGCGACTGGCACTAATCCAACCTGGACAGCGTGACCTTAATCTCTGTGCCTGTCACTGAGCTCCTAACACATCTGGCCATCTCCAGATGTAACAGTCACTCCTGCCTCCTCTGCCCCTGTGTGCCCTGCGGTGGGCGTGATAATCCCTGACTGTTTTTGCTGTTTCTTTCCAACATCACTATAGTTTAGTCCCCATTAAATTGCACTCCCTAATCAGCTCCGGCATAATGAGTTACTAAGACTTGTTTTGGATTAAAATGAACACATGATCCTGTTTCAATCTGATGGTACTTTTCCTCTGCAAAAATAAAAATTAGAATCTGTATCTACCTTGTGTATTTCTGCAACATATGTGTTTTCATTTGCAAAATAGCGTGTTTGCACAATTTGTTTTTAAAGCTGTGTCTATTTCTTATGCTGAAAACGTACAAAAAAGTGAGAAGCTACACTTCCTCTTCCCTTCAGTCCCCCTAGACTTGCAGACAAACCACACTTCGGTGGCAGAGACAACAGAGAAAAGGTGCCAACTTTGTGAATTAATAAGGATATTAGTAGTAACACCTTTGTAATAAAAGCAAAAGATTTTGTTTTACATTTTGGGGTACATTAAACTGAAAGCACAAATGATATTTCATAGTTTATCTACATCTTAAGCCCACTTCTATCAATTTTTCTCATTTTATGTGCACAAGAACACTTAAAAAAAAAAAAACCTCTGCAGTTGCTCATTACTATTTTGTTAAAACCTCGGTTCTTTGACCCAAATGCATGGCTGTGCAAGATTACGACCAAACTGCTGTTCTTCTGTTACTCATTTTACTTTTTCTTGCAGAGAGATCAAGGGAATGAGTTGTCCTTCTCCGCCTCATTTGGAGCAGCATATTTAAGGATTACGGTCGCTCCTTGCTGCCTGTTTCTGTCAGTCTCTCTGTGACCACTTGTAACCCTGGGAAAAGCAGCAGAAGTCACAGATGAGCAACATCTGATCCCGAATGATCATCATATGCGGGTATCATTTCACATTTGCGTGCCTGCATGCGATGAGTCATCGTGACAGTGAATCAGAGTGCCAATATAGATACTGAAACTACTGACTGAGCTGTCTACACTTATTAATAAAATTGTCTAAATATGCAAAACTCACTTCATTGCCTCTGCGTCATATCTTTATCACTAGTGATCAGTGATATGGCCCCGTCAAAACCCTCGGTTACTGTTTTTTTAGATTATATCTATTTATTTATAACGGTAATTAGAAGTGGTCGCTCGCTTTAGGGCGTTTAAAGTACATGAGCTGATCAAATCTACTCCAAAACTCCTTTTAATCTTAATATCACTCACTCAGAAATTCTCCAAAATAGAAGTAAAATTATTAGATTTTGCTCATAACAAGTGGAGTCCTGCTAATTTGATATATATTTAAAATTGTGGATATTTCCTTGGGTACCTTGGTTTTGTTTTTACTCCCAAAGGTAACCTGAGCTCTGCATTTCATTTAACACTGTGTGACTGAGAGTCATCGAGGGCACATTAGTGTAATGGTGACTTACACAGGAAACCCAAAAAGAGATAGAAGCCTAAACCTCAAACATCCGTCGCCAAGCTCATGTTGTTTTTCTCTCATGCAGAGAGAAACTGCTAGATGCCCAGAGTGGCAACTGAGGACAAGTCTACTTATCTGTGTCGTTCTCTTCTTTTTTTCTTTGGTATAGATTTTACAATAAAGCCTGTAATACACCAAAAAATTATGGTTCTTGCTTTTCAAAACTGGAACCCCCTCTGTGAGCCAGTGCAGAGCTTTATCTCCAGCAGAGTTTACTTTTATGCGCGACCCCCTCCAAGACAGACTCCCGCTCAGCCATGCATTACACGCCTCAGTTCTCATCACTTCCAGGTTTTCCTCCATTGTTTCCCCTGTTTTCATCACAGCATGACACAGCAATCAATAAGCAATTAAAAAAGGCAACATAGCACAGGGCATTGCTTATTTAGTTGTTATGTATACTTGCAGGGATAATGCAGGGATGAGACCACTAGTGTGCGTTTGGGGCTTTGCAGAATTCTTACACATAAGTATTTGACATTTATAAAAGCACACTACACTGTTTTTAGCTTTTGTGTCTGTGGCTACAGGTTTGATATGCGAGCATTCTTATTAACATTACTGTGGTATTTGCCATTTTCCTGACATTTGAAGGAGTTGACTGTGCAAGTTCCATTAATAACATTTAAAGCTCCAGCTTATGATCAGTCTTAAAGGCGGGGAAGACGAGCCAGCTCAAGGTCAGACGATACTCAGCAGTAATCTTAACCAGGAAGAGATTCTGAATCCACCCATCCTGTGTGAAGGAATAGCCACCGCTGGTTTTACATGGAATTCACAGGCAGCGGCTGCAGCAGTCACACTGTTTTTCAGCCTATGATGTTCAACCGTCACTCTGCACCGCAGCGACCGAAGGCATTTACAACATTATCTAACAGAGTTGCTCTGTGTCACATGACATGACCACTCATCCCCAATTACAGCCGTGCTCGCTGTAATGTACACACAGACCTGACGAGCATATCAAGTGTGTCACTTGAAGGTTTGCTGCTGTGCTGCCTGCCGGCTGGTGGGAGTAAGATGTGTTTATGGAGTGGGTGCTTTGTCTCCAGGCACAGTGTATGTTTTTTGAGCATGTGTGTGTGTGTGTACGTGTGTGTGTGTGTGAGCTGCTTTAACACAATGCTGGCACCTCATTCTATAGTCTTTGACCATGACAGACAGGCAGCCAGGGCAGATGTCTCCCATCAGCCGTGTCCAGTTCACCCCCCAACACCTCTGATATGACAGACCTGCCTGCCTGCCTGCCTGCCTGCCTGCCGTCCTGGGTGGCTGTTGGAGGAGGCTTCAGAGGGTGTGGATGTGTATGAAGTGAACATGTGTGGGTTTTTTTTCAGTAAAAGAGGAAAGCAGAAGCAGAAAAAATATCTTCAGGTTACTTTTTCCGAGTTATTTTATGCAGTTTATTAGAGCTATTAAACATAAAAATCCACAATCTGTGTGTGTTCATTTGTGTGTAGAGCTTAAGCTCCCCTGCATTAAAGTGAGTAACTGACTGTGTCTGTGTTTTTGCATGTGTGTGGTGCACGCCAGGAAAAAGTATAAGCATGGTATGTTTTGCATTAATGCAAGGGATGAAAAAAAGAGAAAGAAAAATCTGTTTAAGTCCAGAAACTTCCACTTTTCCACTTAAATCCCTTTCTTCTTCCTCTCCTCCTTTCTCTAACACTCCTTGCTTTTTACAGGCTGCCATTTCCACTAAATTAGTGCCCAGGGTTTTAATTGCAGTTTATGAAGCTCATTTATTGGCGCGAGAGTCTGTGTTTGTGTGATCTGGCATCCAGCGAGGCAGGCCAGTCCTCTCCAAGCCTCCCTGCGGTTTTGCATTTCTTTTTTTTTTTCCCCTCTCTGTTGTTTTTTTCTCTCCCCCTTCCTTTCTTTTTAACACCAGAATGTTGCTGGGCTTAACCGTACATGCTGCTGTTTTTATAGAGAATTAGCACTTCTCTACCCAGCGCTGGCTGTGTGGCTCCACACTGGAAGTGTTGCCTTTAAATCAGCCCTCCCCTTTAAAACCGCCAAGGCACGTGCCAAAAGCCACACATTTGGCATACAAGCATTCTTACGACTTTTAATCAAAGCACAGAGATAACTAAGTAATGTTATGATATCCAAGCATGATACACAATAAATGTAGTATGTTTTATGATTGTACAACATGAGGTAAGTTAAAGGGCGGACATCATATTCATGACCCATGACGATCTCACTTTCTCTAAATTTCTCTTTCACTTCCCCTCTCTTGTTCTCTCTTCCTCCACATCATCCCCTCCATGGCATTCCAGTGACACCCTGGAGGCTAATTAAGCCTTAATTACATTTGTTGGAATTGATTTGTGATTTAGTCTTTCCTCTGTTGTTCCAGCTCATTGGCCCCCATAGAAATGTCATTAATGCACCATTATTTTCACAGGCGGTCTAATTAAAGGGACATACTCTCTGGGTTTCCTCTGATGAGATGCTGGGAAGGGGAACATGTTGGCGACTGGCACCCTGATGATCCAAAATGAAAGACGCAAAGGGAAGGAGACGGGGGAGGGGGTGATACATAACCATATATGTGGGTATAGAGGCCCTGTGCAGATGGAGGCTGCCAGGTGGTTAGTTTGGAAAGCATGTTTCATTCATGTCATGTCACATGAAAAAATGTTTGTTTGGCTTCACGCCATAAGAGATAAAGTTCCTTTTTTTTTTTTTTTTTTTTACAAAATATTCAAATTCTGACAGTTACATAAGTAGATCAATACCACTGACATGTGTGCATGACAAATATGAAACTAGAGGCAGGAGAAGGTTAGCTGAGCTTAACTTGAACACTGAAAGCAGAGAGAAACAGCCAGCCTAACTTTTTCAAAGTCCAGAAATCAGTTTAGTATCACCTCTTAAGTTCAGTATTTAGCAAATGATATCTTGTTGTTAAAATGCTACACTAACAGAAAATTTGTTCATTGTGGTTAACGGCTGTGTTAGCTGCCTCTGCTGGTTGCCTGGTAAACTCACAGTGACCACAGGAGTATGGACTATGCTGATTGAACACAAAGAATACATTTTTTTTGTAAGATTTAGAGGTGCAAATAGGTGTAGGTGAGGTAAGGTGAGTAGGTGAGGTAAGCTAGGCTGCTTGTTTCCACCTGTGTCCAGTCCCTGTGCTAAGCTAAAAACATCAAGCTTTAGCTTCCTACTTGATGCATGGACTGAGAGTGGCATTGATCTTATTAATAATCTCTTGTGAATTTCCCAAAATACTAAACCATGTTTTGAAATTTACTTTTGACCTGAAATCACAGTGATTATGGTCTTAGTTTTTTAAGTCACACAGCACACTTTGTTAAGTTCTTTCTCATGCAAATTCTACCTCCTATAACATGACAATTAAAGAGCACATTTTTGATTGAAATAAGTGGCGATACAAGGTACACAAATATGACCCATTTTTCCTATTCCCGTCTGGATTCCAGGCCTAAAAAACTTGTTCCGTCTTAACGGGTGAACTGAGCAACAGAGCATCGGGCCGCTTGCAACACGGCACAGCTAAGGAAGCAAAAAGCACGCTTGATTCCCCCTCAGAAATAAAAAGCAGAATTCGGAGTTTGTAGTTGTTTGTGCTTCTTTTAAAACACTGGTCTTTCCTTAGGGAGGCTTGTGGGAGGGAAGCGAAAAAGGGAGAGGGGGTTTTGCGGTGCATTCACATGTGGAAGCTCAAAGCAGTAACAATCTTTCCCAGCCTGCTCTGGCCTCATATGGCCTATGGTATCCTGCTAAGAGCCTCATAGAACAAAACTATTTTTTCTATCTCTCTCTCTTTCTGACTGCTCCTCTGTCTTTCTTTGCTTGTTCACCAACCCGCTGCCGGAGTGACTGCCTGCCACTCTCCTCTGCCCTCAATTTTAGTGCAATTCTATCAGTTGTCTGGATGTACCCTTTCTGTCTGTTATGATTGCGTATAATGGGACTCAGTCCAACATGCAGGCTGGCAGTCTGACGGGCGTGTTGGACAACTGCTTCACAGTTGGCTAGGCTGGCTGAGAAAGGGGGAAGTATGGAGGGAAGGAGAGAGGGAAAGAATGGGAGAAAAAGGCGGCGGGGAGGGAACGGCAGAGCTGAAGATAGAGAGGGAGAACAGGGAATGGGGTCACTTGAGTTTGTTGCTCATAGGATATCAAGCAGCTCACTCTCTCCACCCCGTTTAGTAGTTTAGCTCTTCTGTTACCTCCCTCCCTATCTCATCAGAACCGCCATCTTTGGGAGTGTTATAAAAGTGTCCTTCATAAAACAATCCAGTAACCTCATTTTGAGCCCTGGCCTAATCACACCATGTAAACAATGATGATGAAGTTTGAAGAAATGAGGCATTAAGTAAGCTTTTGTCTCGCACTTCTTCATGGCATTGACAAAGCTCAGCAGACCATATTAAATGCACTAAGTGACATTGTTTCGGAGCTGATGCACGAGAAATGTTCTGCTTTGTTACAAGTTTCTTTGCAGGGGAAAGAATCTGAGAGATGCACAGAGAAGTTTACCATGTCGGGAAAATGAATTGTCTCAAATAAAGGTGTTTTCCTTAACTTTGCCAGGTCCGTGCAATTGCTGAGTCATCTGGAAAAAGCAGCGCTCTCGCATTCTTTATTCTTGGGTAATGCAGCATAAGAGGACTTCCATTTTTAGCTTTACGGCAAATTACATTAAGCCACAGTTCAGTGAGCCCTAATGCTTTGAAAGTAACAAAAATCGACGGAGAGGGATAAAAGTTTTTTGATATTGCTCAGACTTTCTCCCGGCGAAGGCCTCCTTTATACCTCCTCCCTGCCGCCGAGCGGGAAAAGAATGGGTTAAACCTGTCTGCGGCCCACATCTGGGAATCATTTGAAACATTCCACAAGGCTTACCACATGTTTTCAGATGGACTAAATCCTGCGAAAGGCTCGGCTGTCAGAGGTTTGAAAAATCATCTTTTTTTTTTTTTTTTTGCCAGGAGGGGAAAAAATGAGAAAGAGAAAATTAAACTGTATAATGGCTTTTCTCTCTTGCAGGTGAGATTAGGGAGGGATGTAGGTGGGTTTGCAGGGCTGTCCCTGTGTGTGGCTGCGCCAGTGGTGTTAGTGTGTGTGTGTGTTTGTGTGTGTGGAAGTGTATTAGTGTGTCCTCTTACATGTTGGTGGCATGTTATTCAAATGTGTTCTGAGTGAAAGCTGTTTCTTAACAGCCATTTGTAGTTCAAAGGAGGCTTTGGAGCTTGGCTAACTGTTTCCATGCGGCTGATATAATCTCATCTGTGCTCTCTTTCTTCCCCCTCGCTCATTTCTTCTTTATGCTTCACAACCTAGCACCATAAACCCAACCAATATGAGAGCTATGTAGCTTTTCAGCACTCCCGTTCAGACACACTTACAGACACGGGTGGCACATTCAACTACTGGCAGGGTAGCTACTTTTCAGCATACAAGTGGTGTGATATCTCCATCTTATTGTGATTTATCCTCTTATTAAGAACAATCGTGCAGTCCTCAGCCTTGCCATGCAGTGCTTTCTATGGTGGCTGCATGACGGTTTAACCATTACACTCCTTTATGGGTGACAAGCTAATAAAGGAGAGTCACAGAGTGATGAATGGCTGGCTGCTGGGAGTTCCAAATAAATATGTGGTTTTAAGGAGGCAGCAGCAGGCTGGACGCATAAAAAGTCAAAGGAGTTTGCGGATGGTGATTTACCACAAAGCCTTGCCACCTTCACGGTTCTCTCTCTGACACCAGGTCTCAGATCCTCTCCAAATGTGTACCCAGGAAAGGTATTGCTTACTGACGTTGGGCCAATAGGCTCTCGTGTTGCCCTCAATGCATTTAGACGCCCTGCTGTAATTGTCCGCTGACATTTGGGGAACTGGAAATGTTTCTCTTGGGTGTGGGCGACACCGTATGCAGAGGAGGGGCCCCCTGCTTCTATGCCACCCTCTCTTTTTTTATGTGAACCAGACCGTGACATGTGGTATGTGGCCCCATGCTGGGGGTGGAAGCATTGATCAGGCTGGCTAATGTTACCACACTTTGGAAATAGCTCTGGACATTCACACTGGACAGTAAATAGGCACCCGGCGTTTAGAAGCGGAAACCGAGCACCTGCTATGGGGCTCACCAGGTGCCTTGTAAAATGAAACATGAGACAGACACTCCACTACAGACCTATAACAATGACCATCGACAAGGATTTTATGTTATGGTTTTCATATGAGGGGATCACAGGATTAAGGCAGCTCTGTGAGGCCGCTGAGAACTTCTGATCTTGTGCCTCTTCAAGCATCAGAGTTTGATTAGGTAATTTAGTGATTGTCAGTCTTTTTTGTTCTGGTGAACAACTCACTATAACATAACGATTAGTTAATGCATTAGTTAGCATCAGCCTAATAGCACACAAATTTAATTACTGTTGGATAGAGCCAGACCAACTGTTTGCACCTGTTTCCATGCTAAGCGAAGCTAATTAACTCCAAGCTCTAGTTTCAACCAAAAGGCCCACAAAAGACATTAAATCATTAGGGTATAATCACCTGAAAATAAAAACCATCATGCTTCTATTACATTAGAATGATTCTTTTATATCTACAGAGGGAGCAGGCCCTTTTTTTTAAAGCAGTCCACCAAGTTGCAACGCCATTTTTCTACTGTAGGCCAGAATGGACAAACCAGTCACTGGCTATACAGCTGCAGTCTGCAACTTTACCACTGGATGCCACTAAATTCTGCACACTGGACCTTTAACGCACAGACATTAAAGTGGTATTAATATCAAGTAAGCTTACTTACTTAATTGTCAAACTGTTCTCTCAAAGTAAAGCAATGTCTACTTACAAAACATCATCTGATGTGCAAACCATTTAAGAATGATTTTATTCGTTTTTACCCCGATTCAATGAATTTATCAAATTCAACTATCCATAACAAAAAAGATAACATTAGATGACAATCTGGACAAATAAGCAGATTTTTATGTAGTCTGTATAAATTAGTTTGTTTTCCTATTCTATTAATGACCTCAAGACAGTGTTGAATGTCCTACTTACCATAATATTCTGTATGCATGCTTTACGTAATCCATCATGTCAATGTTAACATTGTCTATCACTGTTAGCTGCCTCCTGAAAGAAACTGTAGAAAGCAGCATTAAGTAGCTCTGATCTTTGAAGCATGTCCAAACTTAGATTTTCTGTCTCTGTACAATAAACATCAAGCTAATGCATGTGCCTTACAAGCCACGATGTCATGCTTCACATTCTGAGGGTTTGCTTGCATACAGAGAGGCTTGGTAAAGCATGAAATGGAACATACATCACATTTCTATTCACTATGCTTGACATGTACATAGACTGTACAGTACATGCTGAAATGCAGTCTATATCTGCATCTCAGAGTAGAGGGGTGCTATGTGAGACTGGAAAGCCATTAAGATTCAACTCCAGTAACTTCCAGTGTAAACCTGGCTACAAGTGGAGGATGCAGCTGGGCTGAGGGGACCCCAGAGGCCTTACTATCCAACCTAGAGATATGTAGAGGAAACACAACGCAAGACAAAACAAATCCCCACACTGCAGTTGAGTGAACGAGGGGCGAGCCCAACAAGTGTACTAGAACATATGCTCAACCCACGCATGCTGGGCCCCAGTTTCACCAGTCATGAGGCAGTGTAATAAGACAGTTTCATTTCTTTCACAATTCTGCTATGACAGCAGCTACTTCCACCAGAACATGCCTTGTGCATTTCATGACTCCCTTAGTCCACAGTTACTTGCATGCCTGTGTGTCCCTTGTCACCCACCCACCCCACCCCCCACCCCCATGCATTCCTCACTTGTGTGGTGATGTGTGACAACTGTCACGTCTTAGTGCCACTCACAGCCTTTGTATAAGAAAGCCCTAAAGGCAGCAGGGGACACAAGGAGGATACTGTCGCTCGCACTGTTTCTGTAGCAGTGTCGGTGCTTCTAGGAAAGAAATGAAAAGCTACTGAGAAGGTAACAAGGAGGCAAAGTGTGTCACTAGCTGTCTTGTGGCCTTTTGTCCAATCATATGGGACAAGGGGGTTCACATCCACCATGTGTCACAAAACTTTGCTTTCTGGGGCAGAAAGATATTGAGTGTAGTAGTCGTGTCTGAGAGACAGAAGACAATCTGTGCTTTCCCCTGGCACAGAACTCTCATGCAAACATGCGCACAGATGCATGCACTTCTTCCCACCTATTACTGTATGCACACTTTGAGCATACTTGGGGACAATAATGCTTCAAAAAACTGTTTGCACTGGGATGACACCAACTGCAACGTCCATAAACATGCTGCACACATGTGCACTCAGTAAACATTATTGCATTTATTACATACATATTAAATTACTCAGCACTAATGGGTCTGACCACAACCATCCACAATCATGCACAAACTCAGCCTTTACTTAGATCTCAGGTACACACAAGTGTTGTAACTGCATCTTACATTATGTGATGCTTACATATTGTCTGTCAACACAAAGACACATATATATATTTATACTCCTGCCAAACAAGTGATCATTTATCTTTTGCCAGTAATGACCCATTCTACATTCACAACTAACCATTTTTCATAATATACATTTTATGTATCAAACGTGTAAGCACTTCAGCAAATCATATATATATACATCAATGCTAATACAGGTGAAAAGTTGACCTACCCAAACCTTACACACTTGTGCAGTTTCAGGACTGCATCTTGCACTTCTATAGCACATCACGCTGACAACACCTGTCCACAGATGTTGGCAGAGTGCTTAAAACTGCTTCTGTGGTAGTCCCCGGCACAAAAGGTGTTTGCGGATACACATTTTGCTAAGATGACCCACATATACTCACATACACATACAGCCACTCTGTTGGGGCTAGCAACAATATGTGAAAAATAAGCAAAATATAAATGACAAGTTACCGGAACTCACTTTAAAAAAATAACTGCCAGTAACAATTTGTTTTTTCAGTGGTTAAAATATATATGTATAGATTACAACATTTTATACAAAACCATTTTGGTTTGCAAAGACTTTTTTTTTATGAATTTTTGTATTTTTTTTACATGAGCTTTTTAATGTCATATAAATTGCATCAGCCAGCTGAGAGCTTATTTTTACATACAGTCTCAATTTAAAAACACGCACATCACTATTTATGTATAGGTTATACATTTGAAACCCAGCAAGTATACAGTAAAATGCAGAGTTAGTAAGCACAAAGCTGAGTTAAATTTAGAGAAATGTATAATTTGGCTTTAAATATAAAAAGAGCTGCAGCTCTTTATGTGATCTGGCAGAGACTTCGTCTGAGTGGTGGATTTAACAGAAGAAGCTGACTGCCCAAATGCAGTGTGACAAAAGGGTACAGTACGATCTGCGATGGAAGATATTTTAGAGCCTTTAATGGTGTTCTCAGCAGGACAGGGAGGCACAGTCACGCAATGTAGGACGGGCCAGATTGTTGAAACTTTTATACTATTGAATATAATTTAAAAATTCTCCAGTTTCTCAGAAGTCCCATTGTGACTATATGGAGTTGACAATTTATCCTGACCTTCTCAAAACAAAAAAGAAAAAAAGTACAGTAATTAAAACTAGGTTTTTTGCTTCAGAGCCTCTATCATGCATGATTGATGAAAGATGTAGTTTGGGGGCGAACCCAGTCAGATGTTTATTGCAATATTTATTTCAGTGGTTGTATAATAAATTCATAATTGTTATCCCTTTATTCAGAATGAAGTATTACTTATTTTCTTTGCAAAAGTAAAATTCTTATTCATCTTTGTTTTTGCCAAAATTCCACACATTTTGAGGCTTGAGTAAAACTAGTATTATATTTAACTGTGCTTTTCTTTGGCTTGCTACACTCTCTGTTGAAAAACTTGTGTTTGGTTGCATTACTTTTAAAATATAACAAGTTACGTAATCACAAATTCGCTGGAGATATCATTGTCTTTAACCTCACATTAAAGGTTGTGCACAAAGTTTGTTCTTTTGCAACTCAGGAAACTGCATCTTTGGCTGCCAGACTGAGAATAGAAAAGGGACTTTTGTCCATTTTAGACAGTAAATTTACTCAAAGCTGTAGCTTAGATATTTATACTTTACTTGAGTGTTTTCTATATGATGCTGAAAAGTTCTAAAGAAAAAAGGAAATTGTATACTTATTATATGACTGTTAAAGTTTGGTTTTTCAAAATTAAAAAAAACAAAAACAAAGAAACAAAACGTGATCAATTCATATTATATTATAGCTATAGATTATCAGTTTATACAATCGCTAAAATTAGCTCCACCTTCAACAGCTGTAACATGAAAATGCATGTGTCACTCCTTTTAACGATTCATTGAGATTATATTGCAACACTATGAAAAGACAATTATGACCACTGAATGTTTTTTTTGTTTTTTTTACTGATAATAGTTGTGCACTTTTATTTTTATTTGAGACTTGCACGACTTTTACACAGAAGTAAAAGCGCTTCTTGCAGCCCCTTAGCTTAAAAACGCTATTATTGAAAGCTTCAAAAAAATTTTGTTTCCTCACATCATTTTAGCAGAGCACTGAGCACATCTGGAGAGAGCAGGACGTCCACTTTTGAGGACTGGCCCCCAGGAAAGGAAAGGGGCGGTGTCACGGCTGGTTTTGGATTTCACAGCCAGAGAACGTGACTGCCATGGTTGCCTGCGCGCGAGCCGTGCCAAACTTGCCTGCTCTGTGAAAAAAAAAAAAAAAAAAAAAAAAGCAGCTCGCCGTCTCTTTCCTGCGGTTTGCCGAGGGCGGGGGTGGAGGGAGGGGGGGCTAATGTCACTCGACTGCCCGTGAGAGCCACCGCTTGCAGATTTGAGAGTCGGCAGAAAACTTTGAAAAGAGTAACCATCGCGGAGAAAATACAGCTGCGCGGCTGAACTTCCACCACCACCACCAGCAGCAGCAGCAGCAGCAGCCCGAGGGAACCGGGAGGAGGAGTCAACAGGTCCCAGGTATTACCATCCACTTGTCATTGACAGCCTGTCAGCGTTTGACAGCATGCGTCCAGGTCTCTGTAGGAGGTTAACCGGGTACATTGTTAAAAGTGTTTCACCAGTGAGATTTTGAATGCGTCATGCATGGCTACGAATGATACACACGAGTGTGACAGGTTTTCGTGCATTGTCAGAAATAGCAGGACAGTATAACCAAAGTCCAAACTCCTATCAAGTTGCTAATTCATTGCTAGCGTTAGCAAAGCACGAGCATGGTCGGAAATAAACTACAATTGTGTTCGTCCAAGCGACATTATATTCACTGGATACGACGTCTGTTAGGGCAGCTAGCATGCAAAGCTAACGCTGCTCTGCTCCCCGGTGTAAGTTAGCTTGTAAAAGGCTTTGGAGGCATATTTCAGCGCTGACAGTTTTCCAAAGTCAATTAGCAGAGGCAACCTGCTATACACCTATCTCGACACTTCATGAAAGTGCCGATATATGGAGTTAAAACATGCTATGTGGTGTGTCTGGGCGTCTGTACCCACTTCGGTTTGTTTTCGCAGCGTCAGGGCAAAGGAATGTGGTGAAATATGTATTTTGTGACACCGTGCATTTGCAAATTTTTGGTCAGTATTGCGTTGTTGTAGGCTGCTTCGGGCTTGAAGTGAACTTTGCTGGAGTGCATACACTGTACTTCTGTGTTTATGCCGATCATATCAGAGCCCACTTCCTCTCCTTGGCGTGCTATATGTGGATGAACAGGCATAGCTCACAGAGGGGCAACCACAGCCTGCATTCTTTTGATGTGCTCTAACGCTGAGCAGGAAACTTGATGACCCAAAACACGCATTCTCGCATTCTTCTGTCGCAAAAGTGAAGCCTTAAAAAAACAAAAAAAAACAAAAAAAAAAAAAAACAAACAAAAAAAACCCCACTGGTAACTAACACATTTCTCCCTCAATTTGTTAACACCCCTGATTAACCCCTGTCAGGATAATGTGGCAATTTTAGGTGTGTGGATCCCAGCAAATTAAATGTCAGGACCGTGTTATAACATTTGAGTTTCATACCCTGCAGCATCAGAAACCTGCGGTGCTATCTATAAAATGTTGTCATGTAAAACCACAGATACACCTACAGTGCTCATTACCCTATATTTAAGGCTTTAACAAGTACTTTCTAAGTGCTTCCTTTTAATTTAAGTAATGTTTGCATTTTATGCATTTGGCACGGCATGTTGCGTTAGATTATATTTTATGATAGCAAAGATTTATGAGGCCTCACTCAACTTTGATATGCAGAAATGGCAGTGCAGGCTAATTTTCTTGTGGGATGAGACTGGTAAGAGAGGGCGCCCTTTCCTGTGACAACCTGTGACATTCAGAGCAAGATGCATTAGAGGTCAAGCCACTTAGTGGAAAATTTGTTGTGTTTGAGGGTTTTCTCACCCTGTCACCTTGTCTCTTGGTGTGATTCACAGTTGAATTTGTTTCATAACTGTTATTGGGAAGGCTTGAGCTTAACACATGATTGTTTACAGGCCCACAAAACTCTTTATGATAATAATTTTAATAATAAGTTATAGATATTTGTTGTGACAGTTTCAGGCTGTCTGGCCATCCTGTGATACTTGAGCCCACATTACATCCATCACTGAATTTATAAATGTATAGTTACATTCTCAGTGAAAAGAGTAAAGTTATCTTAAAGGAATGATGTTAAGTGAATCCCATAAATTAACTCTCAGGACCTAATGAGGAAGGTTTGGAAAAATCCTCACAGCAGCTCTTACAACATTTTTTTTCTTAATCTGTCTGCTTGAGTCAAATTACTTTAAAATGATGCCAGTTACTAAACACAAATAACATGCAATTTGTAAAAACGCAAAAACAAAATTTTGGGTTTGTTACGGATGTTTCTCTTCCTCTTGAAATGTCTCAAATAATTTTCAATGCAAATTTAATCCCCTCTGAGATTTACAGTTGGTCAATCAATTCTTTTGTGGCTGCAATTTTTTTGTTTTTTCTTTTTTGTTTAAGGCCACATTGATGACTTTGCTTTTGTAACTCACTCTCTCAAAATGTGCATCCCTCATTTGCGATATAAGGAAAAAGGGATTAAACGCATTTTTTCACCAATAATCATTAAAAAAAAAAACAATATCAGATCACTATTAACAACACTGACAATGTATTTCAAAGACATATTCAAAAATCCAATCATCCTTGACTCTGTAACGATAATCTAATTACATATTCTTTCCAATGCAATTTAGTTTGATATAATAACTAATTTTCCGTAATTTGATTATGTCATCCTCATTGTATGTAATGCATTCCTGCTGCACCTTCTGCAGAAATAAAAAGATTAGCATTGTTTCCTGCAATAGTACCCAGTGTTCAAGGCAGAAGAACATTGAAATTGGACGTTATTCCTCATTATGTTAAACCTCTCTGTGTTTTACTGTCCAAAATATCAGTGTGGTCCTTTTACACAACACAAGGTGAGAGTTTTTTGTGAGAGTTTTTTGTGGTGCTGTCAGCCCTGTCTGACAAGTGCAAACGGGAAGTTGGTTCTCTGCTCGTTTGAGCGGTGCCAGTTTAAGGCTTCACACACTTGCTTTCACATGGCACTATATGTGTCATCATTGCTGAGACAGTGGCAAACTCACTTTGTCCCCACACATCCCCCACCCCCTCACCGTGTCCCTCTCCTTCCTCTGCAGATTGTAAAGTCAAGTGTGAGTGACACCGGGGAGGAAATTTTGTCGTCTTTGTGCTCTAAAACGCCGTAGTGGTGAGTCAGTGGCTCCTGGCTCTGACAGTTTTTTTTGTCACATTTGATAACAGTTTCAGTTGCTCGTATGTGGAACAAATGACTATACAAGATGAAAGGCGATGACTCTTTAAAGCTTTGTTGGATTGTACACATTTGAAAACATTTTTGCAACAATAGGTGCTGCTCATTTTCCAAATCGATTTTCCTAAACTACTCTGTGCAGACATTGTGTGAAACTAGCAATGACTTTGTATGTTCGGTTTTGAAATTTGTATTTTTTGTCTTGCATTCAGCAGTCAGAGAGTGGGTGCAGTTTCTTTCTGCAAAACGTGACTGCATAGGTGGTGTCATCAAACAGCTTAATAGTCTAACAAAATGTGAATCAAGCTAATCGTTTTGATCTCAGTCACAAGACTGCACCCTACAGAAACTGCCAGTGGTGGGAGGTGAAGATGCTGATGTAGCAGAGGAGGGTGCATATATTTTGAGAGAAGATTTCAGAAGTATACTCTCTGGCTGAATTTGCTAGTGGAACAAGCTTTCTCTGAAAATTGCTTCAGTGTGTCAGATGGTTTAGTTTGGTTTTGTCTGTAGTGGTCTACACGCAGCCCCAAAGCAGCAGCCTGCTCCCCTGTTGTTGACAAGTCAGGCTGACTCACAAGACTGTGGCTGTGCAGCACAAACTCATTGGGCAATGACAAATGCAACATGCTCCCCACAATGGCAGGACACCCTGAATATGTCACCCAGGCCGACAGTAAACACCACTACCCAGTTCCACTCTGGGACTGTGATGACCCCTTTCATACCTGACAAAAATTGCACTAACATCTGCCTTTTTTCTGCAGTGGGAATGGGTACAATTAGCATTCATTCCTGATTCAAATGACTGTGCAGTAGTCAGGGGTATTTATGGGCTCTGTGATCGGCAGTGATGCACACATGACACCCTGGTGGACATGCTAATTTTCACCCTGTTTCTGGTGCAATGCTGAGACACGTGTTGACCTTAAACATTATTTATTGCTTCTAAGCTGTCTGAGAACAACACACAACAGGGATTTTGTGTGTGCAAGATGCAACACGCGAAGTAAGACAGCTTCTCCTGAATCAAGGGGAAGAGGAAACAAAGAGACAGGTTGTTGGCACTGTGAGAGACACTGTGAACATCTTTCCGTTGGCGATGAACTTGAAAGAAAGACTGAAATTATAGATATATTAAAGTAACTACTGTAACATTGTCTCTGGCCTTTGTGCTGCTTTCTATTGTTCCCTGTCCTCTGGGACATTTATGATGTCAAACATGACACACCATAAAAAAAACAAAAAAAAAACAAAAAAAAAAAACAGACAGCAATTGCAAGGAGTCGGTCACCTACTTTCAGCATGCGTTCTCATGTTAAAAAAACCCTGTATATTTGTGCTAATTTTGATTTAAAATGGTATCATGTTTTCACAACTAATAGCTTGGTTTGTGGAGCAGGAAGCAATTTTGGTGAAAAAGCACACTGCAGAATTTCTTTCACTCACTGTATAGGAAAAAAACCAATGAACTTTGGTTTTCAGGGTTTGTTTATAGGTGTAACCTGCATGTGTTTGTTTACTAATATACCGATGATGCCATTGAGAACAATTTAGGTTGGCCTAATAGAGAAAAAAGTTACATTTACAAATGGAATTCAGTGGAACAAGCAGTGTAGCGTTGCACTAATAAAATCAGCCTTGACCTAAATGAAACAGGCTCCGACTCTGTCAGAATAAGTAGAAATAAATTGGGATATTACAGTGGTTTGGCTGTGGTGCCCAATGACGTAGTCATTGCCTTAGGGACTGGGGCGAGTGTGGGAAAAGCAGGAGAGAAGAAGGGTGGGAGCCGATACCAGGAGAGTGTATCCGAAGCCGAGTGGGATTTTTTTTTTTTTTTGGAGGGGGAGTTCTGGAGCTGCTGTGATGTTGGGATGTGAGCGCTGCACTCATGTCGGCCGGCAGCAGTTAGACAGGCCTGCTTTTGCATACTGATTGTTTTTCCACCTAGCTCACTGGACTACCCAGCCATGCAAGCCTCACAAGGGTTAACTATCCCCCTGTTTCACACCGCCTCCTTTTATTCCTCTTTTTATGGCTTTGATGGTATTAAATAATCTTTACGTGTCAGAGTGCACAGCTCCCAGTGTTCATGTCGGGAGAGCGAGAGAGCAATTAGGTCAGAGTGGTAGAATAACTTGGTTTCATCCCAGTCTTAAAGCGGCAGGGTACCTCACTTCAACTTGCTCTTTATATTCACCTCAAGTCTTCGGAGTGAGATTTTCAAAGAGGTCCAAGGCCAGTGGGGTTATCAAAGCACTCAGAGAGAGAACTTTGTATCTCTCTGTTGCATAGTCTCATGTCCCAGAACGGATCATCGGTTGTGATATTTTAGGTTCCTCACTATGTTAATTTGCCTGAAGAATCAGGCCACGTTTGTCTCCTTTTTTCCTAATGAGGCTGAGCTAAAGACCCATATAACCTATTATCCTGGTTATTGATTGGGAATGTGTTTCAAGATACAGATTGTTTTGGTAGACCTTGAAATCATTAACGCGTATATCTGTAGAGTTGTTGCTTTTTTTTCCTGTTTCAGACAAAATGATCTTCGATACACGCACACAAAACAAAATAAATTGAAAGCCTTATGTTTCTGTTTGACTCGTTCTCACATGATCTGCGTTGAAAAGTTTCCTGTAGCCTGCTGTCCCTTGTTTGAGATTGCATTTCTACCACTTGGCATGTGAATGTTCTGGCCCATGTCACACTGTTTCATTGCCCTCGTCACAGGGTTTCATACTATTTTCCACACTCATTTTGTACCTTGGCTTTTTACGAAAGTGTCTCTGCCCAGTCGGACAGTCCCCCGGCGTGACGGCTGACATTTCCAGTGAAAGAGCCCTATTGTTGGTTCCTAATCCCCCTCCACCCTCCTCTCTATAAAACAATGGTATCAATTGCTTCCACTGAGTACATCTACAGCTCTAAGTGAGAGACAGACTGGCCAGGCCTGTTAGCTAGTCTGCCAGCCGTCCTACCAGGCAGCCAGGCCAACCTAGCCATTCCCAGTGATAGCTTTGTGCTGCCCACAGATTCTTCTTCAGTCATCTGCGCTAATATTATCTCTGTAGCATGAGGACCTTGATCGTGGCTACACCACCACCTCGTAAGTGCACAAATAATGGCTTGTGTGTATATTTATTTTCCCGTGGAGACAGTGGAGCAGACCGGTGGCTTTGACACACCCCCATCCCCCACCTTCTTAATGAATGGTCTCCATTCTATTTTCCTTCATTTTCCCCAGGACACTGGCATTAACTTTGACAGATGATATGTTCTTTCACTGAAACAGTGATCCTGAGCACACTGTCACTGGAAATTGGATTCACACACCCACCCCTGTGCTGCTTGCCTTTTCTCCATCTCTCCTTTTCTCTCCGTCCTCCTTTTTCCTGTTGCTCTGTCTCAGCCTGCACTGAGGGACATGCTGTTAATATTCCTTTTAGAGCTGCACTGTACAGCTGAGCTGCCAGGTTAACCCTCTGCTGCCATGAGTCAGACAGCTAGCCAGATAGCCGGTGTCACTTACAGAGATGTCTGACCAGCCAGTCTGTCCTTAAACGCTCCTTGATAAAACCTGTACAGCTCTGTGCCTAGTGCATGTCTGCAGTCAGTTTTGACGTTGCAGTGATTTGTAGTTGGTTGTCCACAAGAACAAAACCTTCCATTTTCTTATTTACTTTGTTGACACTGATATATTTTTTTTCTTAATCTTTTAGAGTGATATGAAAGTTCGATATCCAAATGGACTTAAAGGTTAGACTCATTACACCTAATGGCTCCAAATAATAGCTGTAAGTAGCATTTATTTTCCACATTTTTTAATCTGCAGATTATTTTTAGAATGAGTTTCTTATTTGTTTAGTTTAGTGAATATGTCCATCCTAGCTTCCCAGAGCCTTAAGTTAATCACTTCAGATGCCCTGTTTTGTTTTGACTAACAATCCAAAACCTAAATATTTTCAGTTTACAGTAATTAAAAACAGAGAAAAACCTCAGAGATTTACATTGGATAAGCTTCAGCCTAAAAGTGGTTTGTTTTTTTTACTAAAAGACCTGACTTAAATAAAAATATGAATATCAAACAAACCTACCACAAGTTACAACAAGAATCTGTTCAAAACTTTAACGGTCACTTGTCTGCTGGACTTCTCTTTATCATTGAAAATCTAATCTTTCTAATTAAGACACTTACACGTGAGAGTCCTGAGCAGCTGCTAGTCCAGTTTCACTACACAAACCAAAGCTTCTTAACACAGATTTCAGTGGAACAAATCCTCTCTATTGTGCCTCCTGTGTGGGCGTATGTGACAGTTAGCAGTGTATTACCCAGCTGCTGTGGTTGCAGCTGCTAGCACATTAGCTCAAGTTGCTAGGTCACATTTATCAATGTGAAGTGAACACCACAGCGGAGAGATAATGGTCCTGAACAAAGATGATACCACGCTTGCTGCTGCTAGCTGAAAGAGCTAGCCGGTCTTAAGTGGCTCAGCTCATAGCATCGTTATCACAATGCCGTGCTCCCTTGGCTTGTGCCCACCAAGTCAATGTAGCTAGTCAGCCGCTGCTACTTATTCTGTCTCCATGTGCAGTCATCACATTGCAGAAGAGCCATCACACCAAATCACTGTCAAGCTGAAACGTTCCGGTACAGAGCCTGTGAGATGACAGGATTTCTGTGTGTGCAGCTGCAGCAGTGGACCTCAAGCCAAAATTCCCCCCAGAAACAGTGCAGCAAAAGACGATCACAAGCTAATTACATTTTACCTTTCTGTAGGCTTATATAGCACTAATTAATCTCTCATGTCTTGATCCTATAAAAGCTAAATAAATGCTTCATATAGGTCGTTGATGCATAAATGAACTGCTTGTACAGTGCATGTTTTCTGCTCAGAAAATTTCTCAGAAATTCACCCAGCAAAGACCTCAGATGTTTCTCAGCAAGAAATAACAACTCTTGGCTGTGAATGATTTTCATTCAGTTAGTGAGACTGTGAGACTCTATCAGTAGAGATTCTTTGATTGGTTTTTCACTTCATTTCATGTCAACATAATTTCCATTTTTCTTGGCTTTCTGTGTCGCAGTAATAATTCTGTAATATGGCACACCAGGCAGCATATGGCTGCCATTTATGATCAACAGCCTCTATAAAGAGGTGACTGGAATATGCAAATGTGTGCATGCTAATGGAATAGTAATGTAATGAAGTACGTTGTAGATGGCCAATAATGAGCCCTGGTTATTGAGTGTTGATGGCGTCTTCTATGCCAGCTTTTGTTGTTTCACAAGCTGCAGCTTTCTTGTTTGTTCTTCGTGGCATAGATGCACACCATAACATGTTCCCACATACATGTGCACACGAGCACACACTCACACAGACTTAGATACAGGAACAATGCATTCATATTGATTCACGGCAATGGGTGAAAAGCAAATTGATAAATACCTGGAGTGCTTGCCCATTGAAATTGTGAAACTAAATTGGGCAGAACTGAGACAGATGCAGCGCAGTAAATTAAACAAGCAATCTTCTCTGTTGGGTGACAGCACAATGGTGATTAGGGTTTCATGTGAGCTGCCCTACATTATTTATGTCAGTGCTGTGGGCTGCCTGCAGTTGAATAAACCTACAGTCCATTGACTGGGCACATTACAGGAGGCCATCACATAGAGAGAGGGCGAGTTAAAAATGGCTTTATTTCCTCCAGAGGAGGTCCATTTTCATCTAAATGAAGGTGGAAGCCCCAAGTGTGTTGTTTCAGGGCCTGTGCGTGTGAAATGCATTGACTATGTTCCAGGAGGCTTCCTTGCACTGCTCTGCATCATGTTCCTGTGTGATTTCTGCAGAACTGGTCATTTTTCACATCAGACATTTCTTGTTTTCTTAGTTACTGCTTGTGCAACTTCATGCTCTCTTACGAGTCACAATCATGCCTTTTATGTCCACAGTAACACTCAGGGATGTATGTTCTGAGCAGAATCTGAATACTTAGAAGCATTACACTGAGTCACTTTGCATTAAGAGAACAAGCCAACACACTATTATTCTTTGATAGTTTTCTCTTAGAGTTTGTAGGCTGTATTGTTTTGGTGTCCACTGAAAAAACATACGCAGGTTGGTGGCAGAAGGGTAAGATCTCTTTATTTTCAGCATCAAACTCACTGACAGCTCTAACAATTAGTTAAATTTTCAGTTATTATGGAAAGAAAATTCATTGCTAAATATTTGTGATAATTGATTAATAAGTTCAGTCATTTTACAAGCAAAATGCCAAACATTTACCAGCTCCAGCTCATTCAGTGTCACAATTTGTTGCTTCTCTTCATCATTTATAATGATGGAGGGTCTTTGGGTTTTGGAAAGTTGATGAGGGAAAAGCTGTAACTTAAAGACATCACGTTCGGCTCTGGGAAACTGCAATGGGTATTTTTTATTTTGACATTTTATAATCTAAATGATAAATCTGTTCATCATGAAAATAACTGGCAGTTTCCTCCAGCAAACTAGCACTGAAATAGAGCAAAACAACCTCTTCTTTAAACCAAAAGTGGCTTGGATTGCCAAGGCTGGCTGACTGTTTGGAAAATATTAATTGGAACTCCTGGCTACTATTTATTTGTTCATGCTGCCTTGCAGTTCACTCAGTTGCAACGTGCCTTAAGGAACAGGTTCCAGTGTTTTAAGGAGCACAATGGATTATGATGAACAAAGGATCGGAAAGAGATATAGCTTTATATAATCCATCAAAAAAAGGCTTGATGGCCTCAATCCCTATCCTGCAGATCAGCCGAGGACACACCTAGTTTAAGCAACCACAAGCAGTTTTTTTTACCGCAACAAAAAATCGGAGACAGAATGGTTGAGGCTACATGAGGACAATCAGTTGAGAACTTTTACATCAATACAACTACACTTAAAACTGAGAACCTAATTATTGTCTTTCTAATTTTATTCTTAAAGCCACAGCTTTGTTAATTGATACCAATAAGTTTATGTATTGCTATTAGTTTCTTTGTGAATATTATGTAACTACCATGGCTGGTTTGTGCTGGTTTCTTGTGACAGATTTCTTGCAGCTAGCAAACACTGGCCTCCTTTGTCAACAAAAGCTCTGTCAACATAGGGATTTCTGCCACAATTAAGGATGTGGACTTGACTCAGAGATTGTATTGTTCAATCTTATAAACAGACTAGAGATATTATAGAGAGTCTTTCTGCTGTATGTATATTCATCACTCTCGTTGTCTGTTGAATACCAGCTTTATGATAGTGAAATTGGAGAAGATATCTGGAAGATATCTACCTTTTGCAGATTTTTTGACTTGCCATGGCAGGAAAAAGTGCAGATGAAACTAATATCATTAAAAATTGCTAGGACAAAATTCAACCAAACCATTGTTTTGTTATAACAGACACTCAGGCTTTTTCTGCTTTAAAAATGTTGGCTGTGAGAAAAATCTGTTCAGACATTGATAGTGATTGCAGTTGCTCTCCTTCTGTCTTTTTTCTGAAACTACGCTGTCCCTCTATAGCTCTCCATAAAGAGAATTGACCTGAATATTTCATCAGTGAATATGGTCGGTGTTGGATGTACGAGTGTGAAAAATTAGGTGAAAACAGTTTGCAGAGCATTTGGAGCGCTGCCCATTGTTACACCTATGCACATGTTAAAATGCTATTCCCTAATATTTTAGGGGTGTCTTCAGTGTAAAACCATTGTGTTAAGTTATGTGTTAATAACTTGTTCAACTTTTAGCATTCATTTGAATGACAGTGGTGATGAAAATCTGTATAAGAACCAATATAAGAATATGAAAATGTCTATGTAATGGTTTATTTGTTTAGTTTACTGTTACAGGTCATCTGGCTTATTAGATAACAAATCAAAAACAGGTGTGCATTTTTTCATCATCTGAACACTGAAGGAGCAATAAAAAGTTGCAGATGGAAGGGTAAAACTGTTTTAAATGTAAAGATGTAAAAGTTTGTGCATTGTCACTTACATGCACAGGTCAAGAAAAATTTAACAGCCTGACTGTGACATGGCCCTCGTGTATAAACTCTTCTTGATACTTGCTTAAACACACATAAATCTCCCAAACACACAGGTAAATAAGAGGCAGGTTTAATGTATTATTGGTCTTAAATATAACAACCTATCTCTGTCCTAATTGTTCTCTAGTCATGTTGTCACGATAAACTAAATTTTGACTATGATAACTTGTACAAAGTGTAACATCACGACACTGGAAACCAAAGTAAAATTTGAAACTCAGAGGATACTGATATAATACAATCCAATCCTTCTCATCTTTGTGGTACTTTTAGGTCAGTTGATGGTTATAATGGGCTGGCTTGGGGTTTCAGCTGAACTCTTATTATAACAGAGGCAAATGGTATGACACGTGGACACATGCTGTTACAAAGCCATGAAACATTATATATTTAAAATGAAATCTTAACTGTTAAATTTTAATTTCACACACATGGCAAATTTCTAATCTAGACCTGTTTTATTTGGTTCTAGTGTTTTTATATGCTTTTCGTGTTGTTCAGGATGCAGGTAAATTCTGACATTGATACACTAAGCTATGGTACATGTCTTGTATAACGTAGAAGCTCATTACACCCTACCAGCTGGCTAGCCAGCAATCGTATTTGTTACCCTGTCATCTTTTAGCCTTAAAGAGGTCTTGATCTCTGCCAGTTGGGTTGCTTGTCAAATTTGAAGTGTTTTCTTTCTTGCATGACACAATTTTTCTAGCACCTGTTGTATAATGTTACAGGCTACATCTTGTATGAGTGGCTTCACCATCAGTGTTGGCTGTATAGGCAAAATATTCCCACAATAGACTTTGGTAGCCTATTTCGTTGTAAATGACGTGCTTTTGTGGCCCGCAGTATACACTGTTGAGGCAAAGGAAATTCCTCTTTCTCAATCAAGGCTGAGGCCCACGCTGTTATTAACAGTGCTAAACTGTAACATAGATCATACAAGCGCCGGACTAGGCTGTCCAACTAGTACTGCCACCTAGTGGGTGTTCAGAAGAAAAGATTAATTTTATTTTCCTCTATCACTTGAATCAGAGACACATTTGACCTACAAATACTGAAGGTTGGGAAATTCTAATATCTAACTGTTGTGAACAAAAAGGAACTGAAAAAGAATACACACATTTTGATACAACATGGAAAAACTGTTCTCAGATGGGAAGAGAGCAGCATGCTATGAGGCTGTTGGTTGAAACTGTTAATATTAGTTCAGCTTTAAGTTGTTGGTGTGGATTTTCCTCTGGATTAAATTTAGTCTCCCTTCCATGATATTCTCACTCAATAAAACTCCATCTTCTTCATGGATTCCCAGCCTTGAGTCGTTTCATTCGAGAACATCTCTTATCAGTTTCTTTAGTGCCTGCTAACATCTTTCACTGTGTGATATGCTCTGACAGCAGTACCTTTTAAAACTGTGGATTAAGAGGTTCTGATTGTCAGGCTGTAAATTTTTATAAAAGGTGAAAGTAAAAAATCACTTTTTATTGCATTCTGATTGTCCAAAGGCTTCAGTGCTCAGTTGGAGAAAGTGCCCAAGAGTCTTGGCTTGTGTTTGTTACAAAAAGCTGTCAGTCTTCTCTGTGCGTTGGAGGTGTGGGATATATAAATGGGATGCCATGTCGAATTGGTGTTTTGTTTGTGAATTTTACTTTTAGTAGGCTCATTGTGGGTTTTCTGCCCATGCACAAGTAATGAAGTGGCCAACAAAAAGGCTATGTTTGTTTTATTTGTGAAATTATGTGTCATCTCCACTTTGATGGATATCTGTTGCGTGAGTGTGTCCTAATTGTCCTCCTCCACATGCAGCGTAACTTCATTCTCAATTGGTCTCCGGCCCAGGATACCCACTCGATCTCTAGTCCACTCATCCAGAGCACCAAAACAATGCGGAGATGCCGTGCCTTTTCAGAGAGCCACTGTCAGGCAGTCCCCTGGGGGTGGAGTGTTTTCTGAGAAGTCTTTGCCAAATCTGGTCCCCGCACTCAATTGCGCCTTTGTCGTTTCCTTCATGTGAATGTCAGTGTGGCTGGGCTGTGGCTTCATGGATTCCCCATGTTCAGATACCTTGCATGGCTTTCATCAGGACATGGACAGCGCTGCTTGCCTCCCCCTCAGCCACAACCGCAGCCCCTTCATCCTCCCACCATTGTTTTCCTATCGAATGAAACTTATTTTTTAGCCTCTCTCATGAAGCATGAAATACAAGCTTTTATATTGGCATTGGCAGGTATTTAAACTTCTGATGTGATCCAGGCTGTACTCATTAAATCGCCAAAATGATGTAACGTTTCACTGCTGCTGCTGTGGGCCAGTATGGCATATTTTTCCACTTAGGGATTCCAATATTTGTCTCTGTCATAAACACAGGGCATCTGGTTGCTAGTACTAGGCCCAGCCTTAGACTTTGACATCGAAATGTGGGTGAATTCTTCAGAGAGGCTGCCTAGCTTCTCATTTAGCAGCTTGCCTAGGTATGATAAATGTTACTAATCACCTATTGACCCTGAGAGGTCAAGCTTTTGCCCTGTCACCCATCACCCTCCTCTGTCTTCTCTCAACCTCTGTTCCCTGTGGATAGCCTTTATCTTGCTCAGCCAATAGTTTTTTTTTTCCAAAACTACTTGTCTACCAACAGATAGCAGACAGCACAACTCTGCACTTTCCTTGTTTGCAGTCAAGTGTGAGGTTTTGTCCTCCTCCAGATTTCCATAAATTTCTTTTTTTTTTTGGCCTTGTGGCCTCAGAAATACATTTATGTTGTGAATGTGATTAGATAAAGTGAGGCAGAACAGATATGCTTTCTTCTCCATGTTCTCAGCTTTACATTTGACCTTTGCACTTTTAATATCGCTGCCAGTTTTTAGGACCTTACTGAAAAGATAAGTGAATAAAAGAAGAGGAGAGAGATTATCATGGGAATAATCTTCTGGAAGAAATGAATTTGGTTGAAATATCAAGTACACCAGGCTATAAATGCGTGCGCGCGTACACACACACACACACACACACACACACACACACACACACACACACAGTATCTATGCTGGATAGGGTTTCTGTTCAGCTTTTTTTTTTCCACTGGCAGTATAAAGAATCGCAGAGGAGCTTTTGTTCTTTTGAAAATCCACCTGATAATGTCTGTAGCTGGCTCCTTGCCTGAGCTGGTTGGATTTAAAAGACGAAAAAGAAAAGAAAAACTCCAAGTCTCCAGTGCCCAGCCTAGTGTTGCACACTTGAAACACCCAACACAGTGGCCCAGATTCTCTACAATACCCCAGTGAAGCAGCTCTTCTGTTTGCAGCCTTTAGAAGTGGATGGCGAATGTCATTTTCAAGGGGGAACCCTATGAGTTGAAGAGTGCAGCTCAGGTAGGGAAAAACAATGCTGGCAACACAATAATGCTACCAGCATGATGCCAAGTTGTCTGGGTTCACAGATAGGCCTTTACTCCATCCTCTTCCCCCTTCCCACTTAAATGTTCCACATGAGACTGATTGAGCCATTTCGCATTGCTAAGCTGCGTGAAGAGTGCTACTTTTATAATGAAAGAATACTGCTAAATCAAGGCTTGACAAATCTACTTTCTCCATGTCCCCATATTGAGGGTTGGCGGATTAGACTCTAATTTTAGTGCCACTTATCTCTTCAGCTGCTTTTAAGAATTAGTTCCAAATAACAAAAAAGTGTGAAAATGTGAAGGGTTTTTGAGGGGTTGGATGGGAGGGTGGTGGGTGTTGGGTATTGTCAGGGAAGGAAGGCTGTGAAAAAGAGATTGTCTAGTGGCAGCAAGGGCCTTTGCATGGAAGTTGAAATTTACATACAAATCTCCAGAAAAAACCTATTTGTGGCTGCTGGGCAGAGGGCAGTTGTTAAACGGAAACCTTTAAGGGGTTTTTCAATCGCTGTCGCTGCCACCGCACAGGGCCTCAAGTGGCTTCATGAGATAACAAAACTTGATGGGGTTTTAAAACAACCAAGACCATAAAAAAAAAAATTACTCAACTTTTTGTAACCTCTCTCTTCCCTTTAGTTCTCCAAAGTGGAAGTTTTAAAAAACTTTTGTGATTGTAAGCGAGTGTGTGATGAATGAACAGTTGGTCAGAAAGCCACTACGTGTTTGTTTTAGTGATTTTGTTTTTTTTTTTGTAGTTGACTTACTTCAAGTCTGCAAGAGGCTCATCTAGTCTGAACAAAATCACTTCTCTGGACTTACTCTAATGTCGCTGAGGTGCTGATAGTTTAAACCTTTCCATCTCACACGTGTTTGGCTACTGTGACACGTTATCAATACTAAACGATCATCAATACACCGGTGGAGGCAGGTGCATTTAAAACAATGGAGGACATAGTGTTGGTGTTCATTCAGCACTTTTGAATAGCCGTCAGCTAATCGATTCTCCTTCAAGGTCGGCATCAATTCCTCTCTGCCCCGTCTTTTCTGTTTGTGACAGCGGAGGGCGAATGCATGTTAAAAAACTTGCTGTTCAGTTGAGTTGGGAGGGGAAGACCAATAAAAAAAAAAAAACCACCATGGCAGTTTCCACTCATATTTGCTTCTCTTGGAGAGGAGCCCTTTTTAGTTGCGGCCAGTGTTTGGGTGTGATTATGTAATCCATCAGGGTATTACCATAAAGAGGAGTGGGGGGAAGGGTGTCGAGGGTTTTGGAACGTAATAGTGGTGCTACTGATGATCATCGTCTAGCAACTGCCCAAGGGCAGGAATGTTTTGTGCAACGATGTGTCCGACAGGTGGCTGGGAGACGCTAATTGATTAATGATCAGGGTGATATATGAGCCCCCGCGGCCAGCCTTAACATAAAGGCTCAGAGCACCGGTGTCGCCCTAAATCATTTCCAACCAGGCCAGTAAACCCAAAACAGTTCCCTCATTAGCATATGAAAGACCAGTTGGGAGGGAGACTGTGCCTTCCAAGCCCTTTGTAGACCGCCTATTGTCAACATCCTGAGTCTGAATTAACAGGCTAGCGTTTTACGCCAGATGAATAATGACAACAAAGATGGTTTTATGATTAAGGGTCACTCAGCGCTAATGAATGATTAACATCACTGCAATCTAAGCCTTTGATATCGTTCGGATTTCACCCCCCTTTTTCTGCCTGTGCATGGTTTAACAAAAGCAACACTCAACCAGATGATTGGACACATAAAGAACTACTGCCTCCTGCACTGTATGAGATGTAAATTACTGTTATTCTATTTTGGCATGTAAAATATTGTTCTAAAACTCAAAGTTGAATGGATGTGTTGTCACCGTGTGTTATAATAACTATAATTCCTTCTACCTAGAGGTGAGATAATTTAAATTCTTTACATGGCTGTTTTGGCTCTCCAAATCATGCAGCTGACGTATTTTCCATTCAGGCAGTGTCAGATTCTTTTTGAATGATTGAACATTAGTGGAATTCACCTGCCCCTAGATGATCATATTTTGCCCTTGGTGTTCCATATAACACAGTCATTGTCAGTGGATTAGTCTCTCTGAATCTCTCTCACTTCCTCTCTCACTCTCTGTTTCTTCCTCTTTGACTCTCCCTCTCAGTCTCTCCGGTTATTTACCATTCCACAGGGGGCCTTGCGTGACCCTCTTCATTGTTTTGTTTGGATGACTCTGAAGGACAATGGCAGTCTGGAGCCTTGGCCGGCACTCAGCGTGTGTGAATCTGCATCTTTCCATTGGGAGTGCTGTCCTCCGATGTCAAGAAAGGTTATGTGATCTATGTGTGACTGAAGGGGGTTTCCACCGCTGAGAGTCAGAGCCTCAAGGAGAGTGTTTTATATTGTGTGAATGTGTGTGTGTGCAGGAACGCGGCCGGTGGAATTTTATAGGACCAAGCGAGTTAAAACAACACATTGTGTCTGTTTTAATGTGAGCTCATGACTCTCACTGCAGGGCTGTCATTTCTAAGTAACCTTGCACTCGGAGACTGCTGGTTGTACCTGCACTCAGCTTTTTTTTTTTTTTACACATTTGTACTGAGCAGCAAAGGAGGGGTGCTGCTGTCACAACGAGTAAGTGAATGTCCCACATCCGATGAATTATTTCATTTGAGAGCTGGACCTCCTCCCATCAAACCTTTTTAACCACCAGCATTTGATCAACCCAAATCCCAGTCCCAGGTGCCGATGCTAGGCTGTGCATTGAGGATTGGATGACTGTGCCGTATTATCGTTCTAGGCTTTCCACTTGGTGAGGTTGTGGGTCCTTGAGTATTTGAGAACTTCTACTTGCAGTAAATCCAGTTCCAGTTTTAAAGCAGATGGACTTTTCTTGCAGGGCCCCCTCCTCTCCTTTTGTGTGTGTGTGTGTGTGTGTGTGTGTGAGAGAGAGATAGAGAAAGGTGAGTGTTTGCAGTTAGTTGCTTTCACCCATCAACAAGGATAATGACGTGATTACCCCAGGCTACTCCTGTCCACTCTCATCAGTGTATAGGCTTTAGGCCCACACATGCACACACACCCACACAAGCACTTACGAACATGCGCTTTAGCTGTCCTCATTTCATCCCACCTGCCCTTTTATCTAAATTTGGTATAGTGCACCAGTAAAAATAAACAATTTTAGACACCATTCAGATACAAAAACAGGAAGTGAGAGCATGTAAAAAGACAAGAATTGAAACGAGGAGTCATTCTAGATTCCGGCATAAGCCAGCTGATTGGCTGATTGTCAAGTTTGAATGATACAAGTGGAAGCAGCACAGAGTCAGAGTTTTACAATGAAAAGTGTTGTCAGCATCTAATTAACATAAACATGTAGGAGGCTTGTAGGTTGCAGCTAAATGCTATAAACAGTATTAAGTTTAACATGTTACATGCAAAACTGTGAACCAGAATAAGGATTTTAATGATTATACATGTTAATTGGTTTACTACTGAGAATATTTTTTGACCATTTACATGTGGGTTAATTTACCTATACACACACACACACTTTCCTATCAGCTTTACTAAACCACGCTTTGCATTAGAGTATTTTCTCTAGAAAGGCAACAAAGTCAAGTGTTATTTGTGTGACTTGTGCCAGGTCAGGAGTAGCACAGCACAATGATGTGTGTCTGACTGCTGTGTCTTAAAAGGTTCTCATCCTAATGTAACAACGCAAATATCGATTTGAGAGCATGATACCTAGCACCAGCCTAAGGCCATCACACAGTTTGTGTAACAAATAACTGGACCGATATTCTGCCAGTCAGTGTGGTGGAGAGTTCATAATTCAGAGAGCACATTCAGTATTTTGAGCCTGAGTACTTAGTGTTATTAAGAGCTACTGTTACTGAATGCGCTAAAAACAGTTTGGGGAAGAAGAGTGAGCTAAAATCTCACAAGCCAGAGCAGACAAGCAAGGTCTGACCTCCCAGTGTTTGACAACTCTTACAGACGAAAGCTAATGTTACATCATAGCTACCTGTTACTTTATCAATGCTGACTGGAAGATGCAATCCAGCTTGCTCAACTCAGAGCCCTTTCTTTTGGCACACGCCTTGCTGAGAAGCTGACCAGTGCGGTGGTGACATGGAGCCTCAACGGGCGTGTGTTGGTTTGCATCAACAATAATGCCAAAACCATTGTGGCAGTGCCCGACTTAAGGGAAAGCAACGCTTGTATTTAATGTCATTTTGCCTTTGACTAAATGCAGGATAGATCTGATGTAAAGCCACCATTAACTTCTGAAATTAGTATCATTATAAATACTTCAAATTAAATTCAAAGGAATAGCAATTGTAAACAAAAGCGGTTGCATCAGGAAAATCCTGGTCCACAGCTCTACATTTTGGTTGGCTTTCCTTATATCTGCAACAAAATGGACCATAAAACTCAGAGCTCAATAAAGAAATATTGAGTCACTGTGTAGTTTTCTAACTTTGGCAAGCTGACACTGATACATCTGGTTACACTATAATTAACAGCCATTCATGCCAGTGTCAACAGGAGTGCCACAGCACACATCTGTGAATTTTAAAATGTTAATTTTCTACTCAATGTTGTCTACTGACCATGTCAAAGAGATTTAATTCAACTATGTAGCACCTTTCTAGACTATAGGTTGTGGTGTTGTTTATACAGTATATTATATTTTAAGTTGTATAACTATATATTTTTTTCTCCAGCCTGCTTTAAAAATGGAAGGACAAACTATCTCACAATTCAAGATAATACGTGTTTTAGGGCTAATATGTGGTTTTGTAATTTAGGTGTTCATAGTGTAAGTGTCCACACACTGAAAGGTTTTGTGGTATCAGACAGTGCAAATATTCCGTACATGATGTGTTTGTAATGCATACGTCTCGAATTCTGATTATTTTAGGATCAGCAACACCATTTGGCAGAGATGTTGGCTTTGCATCTGTTATGTCTTGTCTGTTGTTTTGAAATGCCATTGGTTTCTTTTGAACATGCTTTTGGTAAAATCCCTGGTCCACCGCTCAACATTTTATGGGAACTGGAATGATCCTGCAGCCAGGATATGCTAAAAAGAGATGGCCTCTGTTTTCTCCCCAAAAAGAAATACAGAATAAACTCACTACTCTTGAGTGCTTTTGACACAAGCCATTTTTCTATTCAAATAATATTGACCACGATTTTGCCGTTTGGCATTTGTCTTGAATCCACAAAATCCAACAAAGTGCCTTTTAACATTTGCAAACTGTCCTGTAATTTTCATCCAGTTGTTTTTGGTTTAAAACTGTCCCACAATACATTTTCCATGCTTTCCACTACAAAATAAGGTGGCATTTATTAGAGCTCCAAAGTGCAATGTGACCATATTTATTTAGACCTGCAACCATTCATATTGGTAAACACTTGTTTTAGCAACCTGCATAAAGAAAATAACATTGTTCACAATGCAGACACAGATCTAGTGTCTCTAGATCCATGTCTTCGGCAGCCATTCATCCGTGCAGCACAAGCCTAGTTGTCTCTCTGCAAGACATGACACTTTGTATTTGTCTCCGTCTTGGCAATGAAGGCGCCTGTGTTCCTATTTGTGCATCAGGCTGAGGGGATTGCCGCCACCTGATTCACATTGCTGTAATTGAGTTGTGGCCATAAGCACTACTGTGGCTGCCTAGGGCTCAGGTAATTCACACACCACAAAGGCACTGTTTTACTCCACTTTTCACATGATGTCTGGGGCGCAAATGGAACGAATGAGGAAGTCCAATCTATTGGAGAAGGGCGGGGGGGGAGATTACAGGGAGTATGAGAGTGGAGGAAGGAAAAAGACTGTAAGAGTTTTCATGTAGTGAAGCAGTTCTGTGCCAGAGAAGCTAGGGAGTCACTGAGTCTGCAGCACGTGGATAAGGACCACAAAGCTGTTGGTTTCAAATATCTTTCTCTCTCTTTCTGTCTCTCTCTCCTCAGAGCTTAGGAGCTGCAATCGATTCAAGGGGAGATTTCCTTGGCCAAGGACAGGGAGATTGACGTTTTTGGGGTAAGCCCGAATTTGTCGCTCCTGTCAACTCTGGGTAATTGGACTTCTCCGGGCTCCACACTTGCGTCTGTGGGTACCAAACACCATCTTGCTCTTTACACAATAGCATTGTTCCTCATCATGTGACTGCCATATTGGCTTTGTGGTTCTATTGAATGTGCACATTTGTGTTTACCCTGTGTTATACCTTCTGCTTTTTGCTGCCATTGTAAAGGTCACTCTTTTCTTTGTAGCGCTAAGATATTTTCAAACCTGTGGATTCATTTTCACACATGCATGGATGTCTGTTTAGAGGAGGAACTCTGTCTTGTGGCCTGCATGCCGCCAGTGGTAGGATCAAGTCTAATCCTGGGTCTGTTGCATCAGAGTTGGAGCTGGCAACAGGGAGATTTGCTCCGTCATGTTCGAGCGACAAAGACCAAACAAAAACAGCCATTCATCAATAGAAACTGGCTCAAGAAACTTGGATCATCAATTTGTGAATATAGGCTGATTTATTGAGTCAGAGTCATGTGATGACCGCAAAACACTGGAGCAGCAGAAAGAATAGTTGTGCAGTATTTGTTTTATTCAGTCCTTGCCCTTTATTTAATTTCATGTTTGTTTGGCAGAATGATGCCATAACAATGACTGGCAGGAAGTAGCAGGAAAGGTTGGTTGAGTCCTCTCAACCAATCACAGTACAAGGGATGTGACTTCGTTTGTCCTGTCCTGTTTGGCCTGCACAAACTTCTGTTTTCCTTTCCTGTCCTGTCCTGCCATGTCATGTCTTGTCTTGTCCTGTCCTGTCCTGTCCTGTCCTGTCCTGTCCTGTCTGTCCTTTTCTTGCCTGAGGGAAAGGTTATCTCTTCCCAGAGTCGAACACTTTCCTCATACCAGCCTCCAAGCGAAAGCAGACAGAATGGTATGCATACCAAGATGCCAGCCAGTACCCAAAGAATGCAGACTCCAATGAAAAATCGCCTCATTTATTGGATGCCCACGCCAAAGTGGGTGTGTGTTTTTATGCACAAACATATTCCCACCCACAGAGGACGTCCATGTGTTGTAACCAAAGATGACAAGTGCTCTGGCAGACAGTCTTGTGTTAGCAACAAGTTTGGCATACAGATGATCTGATGGACAAGACGTAGGCTTGAACTCTGGTCTTCTATGTATACAAGTCAGAGTTCTTCACTCCTCTCTTGTCTTCTTCACTGTCGGATTTTTTTTCTTGGGTAAGGTTATCCAACACTGTTGTCTTAGCTTTTGTGAGGTTAGAAGCTGGCAGAGGCAAACAGAAAAACATGTAAGAATTAAAGTAGGTCAGTTTTCAGTTCAGTTTGGCTCTCCCTTTAGTTGTTTATAGGTCATTAAACTGTATTCACTTGATCTGTTTATGATAAAATGTCACACTTTTTGGAAATCACGTATTACTCCATTGGCTCCTTATTTATTTCTTGCTTTTTTTGTCTTGTGAAGAAGATACATATGGTACTTTTATGCAGCCATGTTCCAGTTTCTCTCCCTCTTTTACTTTGTCTCTGTCTCCTGAGTTTATAGGTTTAGGGTTCTCATCCCCACGTAAAGCGATATTTAACCCTCCCTTTCCCGTCATAATTTAAACCCAGTCTCATACATACATGGGCTGAAAAGCGGCCCAGGCAGTTGATGTGGAACACATGCCTTTAATGATTCACACTCTGTGTGCGGTAGGTCGGTGGTGGCTGCTGAGCCTGCTGCCTCTCCCTATGTCTAGAATGGGACTCCTGAGTTTTTTTTTTCGGTGTTGTGCTTTTTCTCAGCTCCACACATGGAAACTTCAGGGAAGTTGAAATGTGTTGTTTATGCACTGTTGTCCCTGTATAATGGCAATTCTTATTCCACTTCAAAGGTGAACGGAGCTGAATAATCAGTACTCAGTACCACTGTTGTTTAGCCAGACTCTGTCTTTTTTGTCTTACTACCATGCTTGAGCAGCTTTTGATATCCCCAAAAATTCTTCCTTTTTGTGGCCATGCAAGTTCTCCTGAAACTCCAATAGTTCTTTTTTTTTAATGACTTTTTTTGCACTTTCATTTTGAAAAATTAGAATTTAGTGTTTGGTACTATTCTATTGCATACAAGGGCTTTTCCACACTTCCACCTTCTGATAAACCAGTTTGATTTGTCAGATTTACGCAAACCCCCAAATTTGGAGAGTTGCAGTTGAATAAACCACTTCAAGTTTAGCTGGCATTTGGTGCTTCTGAGCTCATTTATTGTAAAACATTTGAATAATAAAAAAAAGTGGCATCTTACTTCCTCACAATCAGCAGAATAGCAGAAGTGTTCTACAAATCTGATGCTCAGTTGACTTCAGTCCAGGTTGTGAGTGTGCACTCCATCTCTGAGTTAAATTGAGAATTTTGACAAGGCATTGTGAATCTTACTCAATGAAATACAACCAGTGCCTTTCCCCTGTGCATTCATCCACTCAGTTTTGCTTTACTTCTTATTGTGTGTTTAAATGGAAAATTTCTGGCTGTACAGTCAAAGAGCAGTGAAATGTGCCAGCACGTGACAGGGAGTGGGCGCTGTCCCGCTATCCAAGCTGACATAAATGGCTTCCTGTTTTTGCTTTCACCTAGTCTCCCCCAACCCCAGCCTACATCTTTCCATCCACGCTTCCATCTTTTGTTCTTCCCCTTTTTTCTCTCTATCTCTTCCTCCGTCTCACCATCCTGGGTCCCACGCCCCTTTCTGTGGCCTTGTCTGACCTTTCCTTCCTCCACTCACTCACACATACGCACATCTCCCTATCTCCTACCGCACACACACACACACACACACACACACACACACACACACACACACACACACACACACACACACACCGACTGTACATCACACGTGCATGGTATGAAGACAAACGGCTCGTGTCCTTGACATAACTGCAAGTGAGCAACTCTTTCCTTTTTTCACAGAGACAAACTTGCGGGTGGCAACAGCACTCAAGATAGGGAGTAACGCACTTGCTGACCTTGCTTGAGAGAAGAGCTCATATGCAGTGGATGAGTCAAGAAATAACATGCATATGCCAAGTAGGGGCATTGTATTAATGTGCAGACATGATGCAGCCATTGTTTCACAGGCAGTAATGGATCACACTCTTGTTATGATTCAAAAAAATATTTATGTGTGCAGTACGCTTTGCCCTTTTGCGTTAGAGGGAGAGTAATTTAGATTTAGTTCTTTTCCCACAAGTGCTTGACTTAATGCCCATGAGTTTACCAATCCAGTTTACTGTGTTTTTATGTGGTGGTGCTCAGTTTTTACAATACCCATAATCCACAGCATAACAAAGTGCCACTCGTAAAGCTTTGCTTTAATGAAACAATGCCTTTGTGCTGTTTTATGTACTGTGTTTTGAGTAGATTGGTGTTAATCTATTTTGGGGTCATAAATTAAGTTTCTATTAGAACTTGTTTTATAAAGTTCATCGCTCTAAAAGCTGGTTTTGGAATAAGAGAGTGAGAGTTTGAACTGAACTGTGTGTGTGTGACTGCTGAAATTGATGAAGAGACCTCCCTGGATTAAAGTACAAAGCACCACCCAATATTGTACGTAGAAAACTAGAGCCACTCTAGGCGAGAGGGCGTAGCTAACAGTACTGAGTAGTCTGCAGTTCCTCTTTGGGGCGCCTCCTGACAGGAACTTGGCAGCAAGGAAACATAAACAAATTCCCTGTGGTGGGCTGGCAGGCTGGGCGGTGCGGTTCCCCCCGTTACCATACATGCACAGCACAGTGCAGTTCGGCTCAGGCTAGCCCGCTCAGCTCAGCACCCACAAGCTGTGAGAAATAGATCTTAAAGGGACAGGTGCCGCCCGCGCCTCTTAAAGGGGCACAGGCCCACCCTGCATCAGCGGAGTGGGCCTGTGTTTTCCGTGTAGTGGTCCTAGTTGCGTACACCGACATGTTTGCTTTCCTCTGTGTTGTTACAGGCCGACAGTGATGTGTGTTACCTCTGGTGCACCGACCTCTTGGAGGTTTCCAGCAATGCCATTTAAAGCTGCCTGGGGGAAGAAAACTGCTGTTAGGGGACCCAAAATGGTTGTTTGTGCTGAGGCAGCAAAAATGCTGTAGCGATGGTGATGTAACGTTGGACATTTGGGAGATAGGAGGGAGACCTTGCAATCCAGTGTGGAAGAGCGAGAGAGAGGGTGTGGTGGGCCCAGCAGTCATAATTCACACATATGCACATGCTCACACACATGTGCAGTATTCCCACAATCAAAACATACTAAAAACATACATGCTTGTGCACACGTACCTATTTATATGTATGTGTGCACACAGAGACTCACATGTGTGCAGTTTCTCTCTCTCTCTCTCTCCTCTTTCTCTCTCACTTTGCAAACACAGTGGTGTATTGTGCAGTCTGACCTGGTCCCTGTCCAAAGGCAAAGAGAACCCAGATTGCTGAAACAGAGGGCCCACTACTAACAGGCCGGCCAGGCTGTAGTTGTTATAGCCTGCTATAGCCTTCCAAACCAATAGGGACTGCTGGCTGAGCCCAGACACTGTGTATGCATCAGTGTGTGTGTGTGTGTGTGTGTGTGTGTGTGTGTGTGCACAGAATGCGCACGTTCTTTTTGATCAGCCACAGAAGGGTTTTTTGGACGGCACTTGCAGGAGCCGACATGGCACCTCAATGCAATTTCATAAGCACTGGTAAAGGCATTTGCCTGACTTTTAATAGTTCTCCGTCTCCACAACATCATCCAACTGCACTATTTTCATCCATTCTGTAATGGCGGTGCTGGTGGAGATGGGCCGCAGAAAAAAGGGCGAAGGCGAAGAGGAGGAGGAGGAGAAGAAGACCCTTCTCCTCATCCAATTCCTTCTCCGAGGATTAAATATGAATTTCTTTTTTACTTTTTTTCCTAGCATGGTGGTGGACACAAGAGCCAGCCCAGTCTACCTCACTGGTTTCAGTCGCCTGCCTGACTAGCTGATCTGTGTGTTCGTTCATTTGATAAGCACCTAAATATGCAAGTCTGGCGAAGTTACAAAGTTTAGCACTTTAACAGGCTAGAGTTTATATTTTCAAGTTTAATCTTTTGGTAATCAAATTTTTATATATGATAGCATTTTGTGAGTCAAATTAAACCCAAAATTTTCTTTCAGTATGACTGGAACACATTTATATAACCCAGCTTATTGAAATACAGGACATCAATGGCTGGAGCTGTTTTCATTGCCTTAAGCTACATTGCACTCATATCAACTGAGTCCCTTCCCACAAGCCAGTTCAGCTGTGCAGCTGCACTGGACCATGCAAAATGATCACAGACGTCTCAAGAGCATGTAAAACTGGAAGTGGTGGGGAATTATATCACTGCCAGACATTTTGTGGAAGTAACAATGCCGTTGTTTCCCTGACTGTGCGTGTTTGTGTGTGTGTGTGTGTGTTTATGTGTGTAATAGAATATTAAATCTTTGAGAGAAGCTAAGAAGTAGAAGACAAGGAAAGGGTGACAGTTAGCTAGTTAGATTTTATTGTCCCAGAGGGGGGAATTTTTCTTAAACACAGTGTGCATCTCAGGGAAAATCAACATCACATATTACATACATTATCACACAACAATACTGGATGGAAATGTGTGAAGTACAACACAACAGCACACAATAACTACAGGCAAACCAGCATGAAAACAAGACCCGAAGTTCCCTCAGCGGGTCAGCCTGTTTGACAGAAAGTGTTAGGATCCACTGACAGAGCACAGCACAGGCAGCTATGGTGACACTGCAGTGCACAGGGGAGAGGCAAGGGGGGTGAGAGAGGGAGACAGTCTTAGAAGTGAGTCGGAGAGACAGAAAGAATCTCCCACTCACAGGAGATTGTAGATGAGGACACTGAAAAGGGAGAGATTAAGAGAAGGAGAAGAGGATGAGCACTCATGGTGCAGCACCAGGTCTCCTAGGTTGCCAATTAGCTGGTGTGTGTGCGTGTGTGTGTGTGTGGGAGTGAGCATATGTACATTTCGTAATATTCTCCTTTAAAATAAGTGCGTAAAGTTCTTTCTAATGCACGTACATGACCACGTTCCTGCTGTGTGTATGTGTGTCCTGGCGCTCACGTGGAGTAAAACCTCCCACAAATAAGGTAAAGAAGACAGCGTCAAGGGCCTAGATATATTCACCCCCCACACACACACACCTCCTCTCCCAGGTCCCAGTAGGCACATCTCTGTAATGGCCCCTTATCGATCCTGAGGCCTCCTTGTCCACACTCAATGCCCATCGATCGGCACCTCGCAGAGAGTCTCAGAGGGCTGCTTTACATCCTGTGGCTCACTGTGTAGATTGTGTGTGGTATGTGCATGTGTGTAAAACAGCACTTGTTTAGGTATATCTTAGATAAGAAACCTGCATCTGCATGCCTACACTCTTCATCAACTGCACGCCTCTTTGTTGCGTAGGAATACGCATATCCATACCTTTCCAGCAACCTCACTGTTTCTCATTAATGTAGCTGCTGCAAGCCTTCACTGAAATTGCCCTGTTGCTCCATGAAGTGAAGGCCCTACTCTTATTAAACATGAACGATGCCGGCCTCGATATCTAAGACCTTGCAGAGTTAAGACATTAACACCCAACATAACTCTCTGCCATCTCACACAAGAGACAGAGACAAGAGACAAGACAGAAAAAGAAGAAAAGATTTCCTCTTCTCCTATGTAAAAAAAAAAAACCCTGATTAATCAGTCAAGCCGCACGAAAACTTTGCTTGTTATTGTTGCTGCTTGATTTATTGAAGGCCTGGATCTGGGTCAAGCATCCCCCCTTCCCTCTCTCTCTCTCTTTTCCCTTCCTTCTTTCTTACCCTCTCTGCCTTTTTTTTTTCTACCTAAATAAGGGCCCACCCCCCACGTCTCTTCCCTTTGTCTCTCATCTGGGTTTCTGTTTTTGTTAAAGGACAGTTGATTAATGGTGCCACAGACAAAGCCTGCAGTCTGCTCTCAGCCCCAGCTCAGATAGGGCTCCACTCTAGGTAAACCAAAACACATGTGCTCTGGACAGCCACTGGGAACCCCTGAGGAGAGAGAAAGAGAATGGGAAAGAGAGAAGAAATTAACGACAGTAGTCGCTGATATATTATATACTGTGATATAGGGTCTTTCCTGCACTGGAAAATGTGCAGCAATAGGAAAAGGAGGAAGGATGAAGGAGTTGTGTGTGCGCAGAGCCTGGGAGACATGCTCAGGGTGTGGCCTCTTACACCGTTTTTGTGTAACTAAGATTTAGTTGCACCACGCTAGCCTCTATGTGTTCATTAAAGTATAAAGTTATCCCTCTTCTCTAGCTCAGCTTCACCTCTCACAGTGTGTAATTGCACATATTTACTGATTTTAATGTAGCAAAGAGACATTTCAGCACCTGAGTATTGTTTCTCGCCTGCAGGCTGTGCAGGAATCAGTACAGCACCATTGAGTCTTGTAGAAGAGAATTGCTTCATTGAATGATAAAGGCAAGTATTTTTGTGACTGCATTGAGAGCTTTATTGTCAATTGCCTTCATAATGGCAGGGCTTGACACTCACATCATACTTTATCGCAACACACTACTTTATGTGCAATTGTGTATCTATGTTTGTTTGTGTTGAGATGGTCTAATTGGCTGTGCTTACTGCCTAAGGTAAGCATGTCTTCAGATAAATTATTACACAGAATGTGTATTGGTTAATAACAATTATGTGCTCAGTTGTACTATATGGCATTGTCATGCTGAATCATCCCACTGTCCTTCAATATAGAGCTAAATGTCTTCATCCAACCGTAAGCCCATAAAGACGGAATAAAACGTTGATTGTATTATTTGAGCAGAGATTATAAATGCTCAGCTGTTTCTCATGATTTCTTTTTGCTCTTAACTGCAGGGGTTCTGTTATCCCTGGATGTAGACACATTGTGACTGTGTGAACTCATCCACCCGAGATGTTGCCACACTGATGATTTGCTCAGAGTTTAATGCTGCATTCACGCAATGTCTGTAAAATGGGAAACAGAAAAGACACCCTAGTCTTTGGCAATGTGATTGTTCGTGCATGCTGTTTTTGTGGTGTGACGTATTTCGAGCAATTTCTTAACACATGAATCCAAATGCAAACAGACATTTAAAACTCTTCCTTTAAATGAGCTTGGCAGCTGGTGGCTTTGAAGGCATTTTGCCACAGGTTTATTGACACGTCTGTAGTTGTCTTCTAGAGGAGTATTAAATCATTGCTGCCAGAAACCTTTTTCCCTCTCAGCTTGCTTTTTGTTATATTACAGTATTACCACCCAACCTGCAGCGTGTGGGCCAAAGTAAGCAGGGATCAAGTGTTGTTTTGTAGGCTGAGAGATCCAGGAGGAGTCTAGCTGGTCAGCAAGGTCACCATCCAACAGCAACACCACCAGCACTTTGCAAAACTGTACACACCCAAAGGAAGGATCGAGCTCTCCGGAAGAGTTCGTTGCAGTCATCTACAGCGCCTCACCCAGACAATATGAGCCTGCCAGCTTCCTGTCTTGCCCGGCTCACACAAAGGGATGATCCTGAAGCCTTTCTCTGGGTCTATGAGGAATTAGAAGGGGCATGTGGACTGCTGAAAGAGGAGGCAGAGGCAGAGAGCAGCCAAGCAGTGACTGCAGCCCTGGAGCTACACTGCTTTACTAGCAAAAAACTGTTCTCCATCTCCTTTATCCTGTCTTCTGCCCTTTCATTGGTCTGGATTTGTTGAGAGTCCCGCCAGTCCGAGGAGAGAAATGCTAGTTAAACTGATAACCCAGGCACGTCCAGTAGAACCGTACATTGATGAAGAATATTAGGCAATTTGGTCACCACGATTTAAATCATCAGTCAAGCAGCATTTTCCTACAAAATCATAAGAGGGGAGACTTTAGGCTAAGTGAAATTCAAGACCCACAGATCAACATGGGACATTGATGAAGGTATTATAAGCATGTCAGAGTGGAATGTAAGTTGCAAAAGTCACACAAAACAAGTGAGTTAAACTAAATACTTGAGGGAGAAAACAACACAGCAAAACGTCTCCTGTGGTTCAAATCCCTGGATGTTCGACACAGTTTGTCATGATTTCAGAGGGCTGATGAGAAAATGCACAGGAGACTGTTCACAATAGGCAGGACGACTGGGACTTGCTGTGAGCTGAGACAGAGGTGGGTTGTGGACTCCTTTTCTAAGGAGAAAAAAGGGGCTGGCATTCCGGCAGGCATCTAGCATTCCGGGAGCGGAAGTGCATTTTTTCAACTTTCCCTCTTCCTCAGCTCTGCACGTGAGGTATGGACTGTGTCACAGCGCTTGCTTAAGCTTCCTTCCTCATGCCACACTGACATCAGGAAAAAAGGGCAAAACTGTGTCCCACGCTCCAGCTACACATGCAATAAACTTGTGGTCAAGAAGTCAGCTGAGGCTCTGCTGATGGGTAGAAACCAGCTGAGACAGAATGTGTGAAACACATTTTTCTCCTTTTTTCGTTGTTCTTCTTTATGTGGCTTGTGACTGTAAATGCCGGTCATTAAATGGACAACTGGCATTGCCACTGAGAATTGTTTTTGGAAGAGAAAAGACTGAGGGCTTCAGTGAATCCAAAAATTAACCTGCAGCCCAGTACAATAGTCTTTTCTCAGATAGCCAGGGTGATGTTCATGGCGGTGGTATAGGTGACATGTCACTTGTTGACACTGTAACCTGCTGTGGGGCCTGAGCTCTGTAGTCTAAACAAGCATAGTTGTCTGCTCTGATGAGCATGGAGACAAGTGGCTCATCTTCACTTCATTAGACCGAGCGCCTGTTAATAATTTATGTCCCTCTTTCCCTGGAAGCAAAACCAAAGGCTCAGCTGTGCTTGTCTGTCCGTATTCCCTGTCAACGGACATTTAAGCCTTTCCCCATTTTGGACTATGAGTTATTTACTCACTTACTCACCACTCCCCATCCTGCAATGTGCACCTGCCTGGATGAGCAGATGATGCTGTAGTGCCAGAGGCAGAGGTAGAGCAGTTTTGACATATAAATATTTTTATCTTTTTTTTTTTTTGTTAGCTTGTTTTTCCCTGACATTGCCTTCCTCCTCCATTGCTGCTCAAACACGATGTGTACCCAAATGTACCAATGTACTCGTTCTTTCTCCCTCCATCCCCGGGGAGCTTCTGTTCTCTTTATATTTTAGTGTTGTTTTGCCTATTTTTTTTTCCTCTCTTGCTCTGCTCATCGTCTCTAGTTGCACCATGGTGTCAGATTTAGTTATGTATGCACCCCATGTGTTTGAACTCCCCCCCCCCCCCCCTTTGCATACCCCTGTGTTGTATACATTGCATAACCACCCGCTGCTAACCCTAGATGTGTACCTCAACTCCCTCTCTCTTTCTCTTTCTCTCTTACAAACTCTCATTCCTCTTTTTCTGACAAACCTCCCCCCCCATCTTCTTCTTGCTTCTTTGGCAGCAATCCAGGTCATCACTCCATTCCTTCCCCCTAGATCCCCCCTTCCCTTCCTCCATTCCCAAACCTTGAAAGTTGAAGCAGTAGGTCTCCTTGCTTGCTTTCTCTTTGTATTTCTCTTTTTGCAATAGTTGTTCCACTCCTTTTACCTCGCTTTTTCGTTTATTTCTCATCCTCTCTCTCCCCTCTTTACTCATCTCCCTCTCCCTGCCTCCTGCTCTCCACTCTCCCAGTGGTCTCATTAAGCATGAAGGAAGTTGCCTGGTGTGTATGTGTATGTGTGTGTTTGTTCTCTTAGGCAAAGTTTCACTTGACTGAACATGCCACTTGGACTAGCGGGGGCCTGGGCTCCATTATTACCACAAAGCTGTCACAAACAGTATATAAAGTAGTCTCCTGTTGCTGAGTTGTGGGCTAACACAGGGTACTCTCTTAACAACAGCAGCTACCACTGTTCTGCCTTCTCTGTTCTACAGGCAAGCTCCTGCTGCCTACCACGGCCGCAGGGATCAGTGTGCACCTACCACAGATCGACACACATAACCTGGCTATGATTTGCGAGCGCATGCTGCTCCCGACACTCAAAACTGCATACCGAACATCTGTCTCTTCTCTAGAATGACAACCCACCTATGTGGTCCAACCCATGGCATGTCTGAAGCCCCTCTGTCTTCTTTTCTACTGAGTGAGTGAGTGATTGTGTGTGTGTGTCTGCCAGTGTTTTGCTAGTGTCTAGTTACAGGGATGGGGCCTTGCGCAGGAATGGGCCCCTCTGCTGCCTCGCTGGCAGGCTTGACCTCAGCAGGTCAACGTCCATTACCACATGAAACCTAAATGTCAAGCACGGCCCCCTGCGACAGCCATTTGTCTTTCTCTGTGGGTCAGTCAACCTGGATACTCACATACGCACGCAAAGGCACTCACTTGCTCTCACTTGAGCTGCTAGACATGAATAATATCCTTCATAACAGAGAAATGTCCCTTACTATAATGATTTAGCATGTGTATCTGCATTAAAGCATGTAAAGAGGAAAGTTTTGTGCTTCATTAATATCAGGTTTTTTTTTTACCTTCAACAAGTTTTAACTTATCAGTGCTATTGATTGACTAACAGGCCGACTAAACCCAGCTGTTGGCCAACAGTTATTTGGCTTTAGCTTATCTGTGATCGGACTAACCTTTGACGCTGATGATGGCCACGAAGACAGTTGACAGACAAAGAAGGAAATAAACTGTAGAGGCTGTTGCCAACTTCTGTTGGAGTTTCTTCTCCACATTTTGACACTTAAACAGGCTTCTTGAAGAAGTCAAAAAAGTATTGAGAAGATCAAGTGAAAAATAGATTTCATCATTAGCATTCAGCAACCTTTGCCTTTGATATCACCTTTTTGTGACAAGGTCACATAATGAGAATGATTCATTCACTATTCAAACATTCGTTATTGTTGGAGGTGATTAAGATGGAAAACATCTTGAAAAATTGAATGTCATCTAATTTTTCCACACTCACCTCATATATTAAGTCCTTTTCCGCTAGTCAATGTGGAAAAAGCATTTTTTCTTGTCTGTTAAATAGCCTCAGTCTCTGTACAGTGATGAGCTCTAACAGCCATTATCAGAAAACATGCTGGCCAACTCCATCACTTGCTCCCCACATTACCGAGCAACAGCCATCCATTTTAATAGATAGCGGTCATGTAAGCTCGTGGAAGCTACAGTGAACGTCCGCACACACGCATGCACATATATAAACACATGACTTGTTTACAGGAAGCTGTCAGCCATGTGTCCTTATGATAAATAAACAGGGAAGCATCCCCTTTTTAATGATGGCGTATACAGGCCTGCTCGCTGAATATTGACGGAAAGATTGAAAGCGTTCTCAAGGGCCTTTCCAACATGACGTATGGCTCTCAGACTGTATTTTTCTCTGCTGCCCTTCATTTTCAACCCCCCTACACACACACACGCACACACACACACAAGCACTCTTACATACACACTCCTACCCCTTTCGGCTCTCCTTTTATTTATCTTAGACAGAGGCTTGTGCAGGCGTCTGTAGACGTGAGAGATGCCATAAACACATTTATCAAGTTGGACTGCCAATAGGGAAAACATCAGGAGTATGAATGAAAAGAATGTGATAATAAATGCACAGAGAATAGCATAACAATGCAAACTGAGTTCCCTGGGGATAGCACCGGGCAGCCAAAAAGTATAGCGCCAATAGGAAACAGGTTGCTTTTGTGTGTGTGTGTGTTTTGTTTTTTTTTCAAACCTGAAGCACAGTAGTTCATCGTCTGTTAGCAGTGGCAGCACAGGATACCATAACAACAATGCCACCTGCATTAACAGTCTGCCTGTGCATCGCAGAAGATGCCACGCTCCTCTCTTTGATAAATGTTTCATTGTTTATGCTGTCTCTGTCTCGCTCTCTTCTCTGTCTCTCCCTCTCTCTCCTCCTCTCCATCCTACATGTTCAGGGGTAAGTGTGTTCAGAGACCGGCGAGCTTTTAACCAAGTGTTGTTTCAGCGTTAGTCAAGCGTTTGATGTCTGTCTCAATTGTTGTTCATCGGCCTCCCCGGGCTGAGATCAGAGGCAGCATTTATTAATTTGCAGGTTCAGTGTCTCTGCTGAGACACTGCTACCAGCAGGTCTTCCACATGCTTTTCCCTTTTTTTTATGCTTTCTACTTAAACATTATATGCTGCCCCCCTTTTTTGACTATTAGCAGTTGACCTACTTTCTGAATCTAAAGTTAGCTGCACTCAAGGCAAAGAAGTGAGTTGATTGTTTTGCTTGTGAAGGAGGGGGGTCAGAGTGCTATCTGTGCTCCACAAAGACACAGGGTTAATTGATGCATGCTGGTGTCACTGTGCTGATTGCTAGCTTTTTTGCCTCGTTGGCTTTTTAAAGCTGCTATTTAACCCCATTATCTGATTAGTTGTATGTGTGGAGGGTTAAGAAGTATTTTTGTGTGCGTGAGAGAGAGAGAGAGAGAGTCCTAGTTGCCTCACAAAGATGAAGAGCTCTCTCTTTACCTAAGGGGGATGGGGTTTGACAGTACTGTAGCACCCCCCCAACCACCCTCCATCCCTCTATCAGAGCCCCCCACCACCTCTGCCTCACCCACCATCCCCCACTGCTGATAAATGTGTTTTTCTTAAAGGAAGGAGGTGGTTGGTTGAGAGGAGTCTCTTTTAATGTAGCTTTTTTTTCTGTAGGAGAGTGTGTGTGTGTGTGTGTGTGTGTGTGTGTGTGTGTGGCTTGCTAATGCAGTGCAGGGCCTTGCTGCGGGGCTACAGGCAGGCAGACTCGGAGGCAGGCCCGCAACCTCGACCCCAGCATCATTTGTTTGGACGAGGGCCGTCAGCGCCTGTCGCGCGGCCCATGATGAAGTGTCAGTCGGTAATTGTCCCCGCGAAGCATCCACATCTCAGGGGGTGATGGGGGAGGGAGGGAGGATGGGGGAGGCAGGGAGCTGACAGAGAGAGAAATGACACCCTGGGCTCCTCTTATTCTCTCCCTCTAGTTTTTCTCCCCAGTCCTCCTACAGCTGCACCTCTTCTGAAGGTCTGCTGTGTGCCTGCCTCAGACCAATGGCTCCCATGGAGTTTCAGCTGGGGCCCAGTGGTAACAAAATGTATGTTTGTGCAGCTACTGTATATTTGTGTGTGTATAAAGTTGTTTATAGCTGGACAGTATGCCTTGCCTCTGTGTATGCACAGGAGAGTGTGTGTTTAAACCTTGTGTATTTTCCCTCCTCTGTTATCCATCAACCGCTCCTCCTCCTTATTCAGCCCTCCAGTTTTTTCCTTTCCATACTCTGCACATCCAAATTACCCCTTGTGCCTTGTGCCTAAAATGGGCTATTTATTTTGCAAAGACTCCTCTTAAAACCTCTCTGGTCAAAACAGTGGCTGGGCTCGCTTGCCTGATCATCTTGAAAATACATATATATTTTTTCAACCCTGGTCGTTTTGGTAATTAGATTTAGCGCAGGGCTTATATTGATCGAACGATATCTCTATGTAATGAAAAGCTTTTACAGGACGCACGGCAGCTATTTATAGTGCGATCTATAATGTGTTGCCGTACGGCGGGGGCCCTAATGCATATCGCCAAGGTTCCTGTGCATAAATGGTCGGCGCCTGTATGAAGTCAGCCCAATGTAAGTAGCTCCCTGATGGAGGAGTGGGGGGGGGGGGCGAAAAGACAGATAAGAAGGGACAAAGGAGAGATGAAGTACAAGGAGAGATTAAAGAAAAGACAAAGGATCAGGTGAAAGAGGGGAAAAGAGGGGGTGAACATGAAAAAACAGCTTGGAAGAGAGAGGATCCAAAGTGGAGAAAAAAGGCTGAAAAAAAAAAGACTGTAAGGTGGGCAGGGCAGGAAATGAGGATGCGAAAAGGGGAGAGGCAGCAAAGAGAGACAAGGACATGAAGGAAACCACCTTGAGATATGAGTCCTATATATCCAGTTCCCTCATACCTCCATAAGACCCCCCCCCCAATGATGATGGGATGAAAACCGTAATGCATTTCAATGTGTAAGGCCTCCCTTTAAAGGAGCGATTGGAGGTGACGACAGAAGAATTAGTTAAAGAACAAAGGCAGGAAAGCATATGTTTGAACATTGATGGGAGGAAAGAAGGAAGAAAGAATGAAGGATGAATTATAAGACAGAAGTAGGGTGAAAAAATGAGGTAATACAACAGACCAAGAGATGGAAACTCCATTATTTTGGCGTGTGGCCTCCTATGACACCCCGAGGACAGCAGGTAAATTAGGAGGGGGCAGATGGGAGGCCTCCAAGTCCTCGTCCCGCTGTCTGTGTGTCTGTCTGTTGGTTGGCTGCAGGTGGAGCACAGCCTGCCGCTCCTGCTGCCTAAATGAGGAGCCCCTCTTCTCTCTCTCCCTTTCACACATACACAGTTACTGTCCCTCTCTCTTTCTCTCTTTCTCTTTATGGGGCACTGGCCTGGAGCACTAAACCAGCTCCCTCCGGACTTACACACACACTCACACAGCACGCACACACACTCCTCACACATTACAGACACTCCTGGATGCCCTTGCACATGGTGTGATACACACACACACGCATATACACACCCAAAGAAAGAGAGAGAGGCAAGGGAAACCACGGCCCCCCAAATTAAGCCCCAGTCTGTGAGATGATGAATCTGTTTGGTGATTAGTTAGTTGAGGAAGGAGGCGCACTGCTTAGGCCCTTTAATGGGCTATAATTTGGAAGATAACTGTATTGTCCTATCTCTCTTGACATTTAAATCTAATCAGACCCTGCTGGTTAGCGCTGTGGTCCAAGACGAGGGAGCCTGGGAGGGATGAAAGGCTGCTAGCAGAGAGGGATTGGCCCATAGTGGGGCATTCATTCCTCTTGGGCTGAGGCTAAGCAATTAGAAAAACAAGGCCCAGGCACACACATTATTTCCCGCATTTCTTTTTTATTTATTTTCGTTTAATTGACGATCAGTTTACAGAGCCTTAAATTCAATAACAATAGCATAGCAACAGATGCGTACAAAGTCACTTCTCTTTACGCACATACACACATGCCCACATACACAAAAACATCACCAGGGAGTCACTCCAAGGCCTCTCCTCTGTTCCTTATTACCACAGATGAGATGCTCAGTTTGATTAACACTTCTCTTTCATCCTCTTCATTAGCAGGGGAAAGCCACTGCACCAGCCGCGGCCCATGAAAAGAGGGCATGAATTAGAATCCACTTATTCCATAGACTGCCACTAATTCTGTACAATGGTGGTTAATGGTGGGGAGTAATAGGAAAAGGGTGTTTCTAATTGTTACTTTGAATGGATGCTGCAGCAGCTGGGTCTGTGCAGCAGGCCAGGCCGCTCATGGAGCCTAAGCAAAGGCCAGCACTGACGTTGGAGGGCCTGCACGACTCTGTTTCGGTGGAGCTCGCGAGCAATAAATGCGTGTAGATGAGCCAATTTCCTCTGGCGAAGCGTCTTGCAGAGTGGAGGAGCTGGGCCCCAGTCAATGAGAACCACCTGGTGCTGAGGGAAGTGATTAGGATTGGCACCACAGTGAGTGAAGAGCTGTTTTGTTAAGGAGGTTTGAGATCCTGAGGAGCGGTGGAGGGGGGGGGGGGGGGGGGGTAACCCGAGTTTGGTTTGTTGGAGAAATATTGTCGTTAGGTTTTTTTAAGAGCAAGATCTGGGGCACAGTGTTGTTTTGTTGGTGCTCAATTAGAGGGGGTTATTTTGGTT
>JAQMCX010000033.1:12856483-12876096 GCA_029814765.1 Acanthurus leucopareius
CCCCCCCCCCCCCCCCCCCCCCCCCCCCCCCCCCCCCCCCCCCCCCCCCCCCCCCCCCCCCCCCCCCCCCCCACCCGAGTTTGGTTTGTTGGAGAAATATTGACGTTAGGTTTTTGTCAGAGCAAGATCTGAGGCACAGTGTTGTTTTGTTGGTGCTCAATTAGAGGGAGTTATTTTGGTTACAGCATGTGTTTTGGGTTCTGACGCTGGTGCTGACTGGTTGGAGCGTGGGACATGCCACGACAGTGGGGTTGTGGGTTCACCTCACACAGAGACTACACACATACCAACCACGCAGTCAAAATAGATCAGAGGGTGACTAACCATGGAGATGACGAGATCAAGTTATCTACATTCATGGGAATTACAGTGAAACTAGGGAGTTTTTTTGTAAAGAAAAATGTCTGTTAGTGCACAGAGGAAAGTTATAACAAATACATAAGGAGGGGGTTCATCTTATTAACATGATCCACTCATACTACAAACAAACTCTTAAGATAAAAGTCCTGTCAAATGAAATTTACAGTGTATTTTAGTAACTTTGTTGGAAACATTTGGTACCGAAAATTAACCAAAATGTATACACAACCAAGATGTACTCCTTTATTCTTTTATAGATTATTTTGATGTGGAAATGTTACATACTTTACGTTTAAGACCAAATACCCAATTTTTGAATATTTACTTCAAGGGAGCTTAGTTGAATGAAAAATGTCCTGTTTGTGCCAACTATCACCACTCTAGAAAGCCGCTGATCAAGAAATGTTCATTTTCTAAGGGAAGGGTAAATAAAGGACAATTTCTGTTTATTATGTGAGTCTTATATCCATCTTTTCCTGTAAACTGCACTCAGCAAATTAGCTGCAGAGATGCAGGAACATGACGACATTGCTGCAACAAAGTCAGATTGAAACAAGAAGTCAGATGATTTTTGTAAAAAAGGCCAAAACCACAATCAGTGTTTGAAGAGTACAGTTTTTGGCATTAATTTTTTACCATTAGCCTTTGTTTTCTCTTCTGGCTAATCTGAAGGTTTGTTTTAAAGCTGTAATTGTCTGAATGCTGTGTTTTTGCCCTGTCTGACTTCCTTTTAGTGATGTGGCTGCATTCCCAGATCCCAGCAATTCACTTGGTGTGGTCAGTGTTATTATTATCCATAGAAAAAGAGGCTAAAACTATGAAAATAAGAGACCCGAGCTATAAACATCAGAATTATCCTTTAAATTAAATAGCTCATGATTATGGCTTCTCAAGAAATAGACAGCCCCCCTGTAGCTGAGTCACAGCACCATTCATCTGAAGGCCTGTTCGCTCTGATGTTTGTTTAATTTGTTTGACCTTTTAATTGAACTATGCATGTCAGATCCTAGCTTGTGTGTGTGAGTTGTGTTCAAAAGATTCAGTATTCCACTGGAGAAAAATGTCGCTTTGTATGTGTGTGTATGTGTGTCTGTCAGTGCCTTCCCACAAGGGTTATCATGGTTGAGTGATTGTTGGCTCGTGGACAGTACCACTGATCACATTTGATGATGGAAATACATACCACAGAGGATTGTGTGTGTGTGTGTTAATGTGTGTATGTGTGTGTAGACAAAGGCAGAGCAATGGCAAAGAGATCAAAAAGGTCATGATAGTCTAGGTTGCGTCTCTTGCTGGCGTTAAGTTCTGTTTCTTTCCTATTTTGTCTCTTAATTTCTGCTGATACTACCCTTCTTATATCACTGCATTCATATCCGTTCACTTTTCCCCCCTTTTTTAATCTCATTTTTACCCTTTTCACTTGTTCTTCCCTGTCATTATCCATTTCCTTTAAGTGATCTATGTGAAGTCCTTCATCCTCTGTCTCTTTATTATAGCCTACTTGTCCTCTGCTCTCCTCCTCCCTGCCTCTGCTTAGTGTCCTCATTGTCCCTTTCTCTCTCTCTCTCTCTCTCTCTTTTTTTTCTCTCCTAATCTCTCTTCATCTCTGTTCATCTCTTCATCCCTCCCCAGGCTGGATCTTGGCATTTAGGCCTCTAATTGAGCTGGCGTCACTTGAATACTTCATAAAGCAGGAACAGCAGAGAATCCCGTCATTGTTTTCTGTACCCTGCACTCAGAGAGTGGGCAGGCCTGCTATGTGTGCATGTGAGAGAGTTTGAGAGAGAAGTATATAGAGAATAAGAAAGTTTTAAGCAGTTATGTTAATATGCATTAAAATTTTCATTTGGATTTTGCTTGTGTGTTCGATTCCACGCCAGTAGCCATGTGCTTTGACTAGCTTCAGGTTTGTGTGCTAAATGTTGAAAAAACAAGATACCCATAATAATTATTATAAATGTATTAATAAATTATTTTAAAGCAGTGTTGTGTAACATTTCCAAAATTAAGTCTGTCTGGATAAATTGATAAATATTGAACACGTCATTAAGATGTTTTTTTTCATTATTATTTTCATTTACCAAACACAACTGCTTCAATTATCTGTTTTCAGCTTATTTCAGCTGCTTTCAACTCAAGTGTGAGGATTTGCTGTTTTGTATGATTATGAAGTGAATTCGTTCAGATTTTAGACTGTTGGTTGGTAAAAAAAAAAAAAGGCATCTGGAGTCTTTACCTTGAATTCTGGGAAATTGCAAGACACAATTTTGATATTCTCTAATGTTTTATGACCTCAACAACTGATTGATTTCCTAAAAACTGTTAGTTGCAGCCTGACATGTCTGAATTGCTATTCCATATGAGTGCCTGAAACTGTATGATATCATGACTCAGCTCTTAGCCAGCTCATTTAGGCTTACACCTAGTCTCTTAAAAGTCTTTCCATGGAAGGATTCAAGTGACGTATTTCACATTTTCATCTGTAGAAGCAGAAGCTGACACACCATCCCCACCCCCATTTCCCAAAAAGAAAAATGAAGCAATGGCCTGCTCCTTTTCCAAAATGTGTTTGACAGCTACTTTGGCTCTCCACTAACAAATCCCAGCACACACTTGCACACTCGTATGCACACACACATACACAAATACGGTGGAACAAATCCCTTGCTAGCTGCACAGAACTGCAGAGGTACTGATCAATCAAGGTGAGGTTGTGTGGTCTTCTTTTTTTGATGCAGCACATAGTTGTAATCTTCACCTTTCACTTTCTGCCTGCAAGACCCTGGGGCAGAGTGTGTGTGTGTGTGTGTGTGTGTGTGTGTGTGTGTGTGTTAGAGAGAGAGACAAAGGGGTAAGGTGAGGCTGCTGTACCTGGGACTCTCAATCTTTAAGTGAGTTTGCTTTTTTTTAGGTGAGAGGCAAAAAGAAAGAGTGTGTGAGCCAGAGAGGAAGATGGAGGGAGAAAGATGGTGTGGTTCTCGAGTTGCAAACAGAAAGAGGACCCACTGCAGGATGCCCTCCAGGCAATGAATGAAACTGAAATATGAAACAGTGGCAGCACACATCAGCACATACAGTACGAGACAGAGAGCCCACGCTCATGCACACACTGACATGTACACCGAACTGCGTGTGTATGTGTGTGTGTACATGTCTTTGTTCTGTCTGACTGTCCTCTTGGCACGTAAATCATAATGGATCTCATTATCCAGCTGGGCTGGTTGGTGGGGCCTGTCTGGTGGGAGATGATAGCTGGATGGCTGAGGGGTTGCCACCATATACACACACACACACACACACACACTCACACAGACACACACAGCTTCATTCATGTATGCATGTTATTTATCCGGCATAGCTCCTGTAGGAGTATATATGTTTCATTCCCACTCATATAACATCAGCAGGACAGAAAACTACACTACATGCACAGACTTGCACACACGCACACACACACACTTGTATTTGCAGCCTATCCAGACACAATGGACATTAGCGGCTCAGCTTGCCGTCAGACAGAAGGGGAAGTGATGCAGAGCAGAGGGAGGGACAGATGAAAAATGGAAGTTATCCTCTCATTCCCTCTCTCTTGACATCTCCCCCCCTCTCCTCCCTCCCTTTCTTTCTCTCCTCCTTTCTTCCTCCCGACCTCCTATCTGTCACTTGCTTGGAGGACACCAGCAGATGCTGGTTTGTCCCTCGAGGTGAGTGGGGCTTGTGCTGCCATCTTTTTCCTCCTTATCACAGCGTAGTCTCCCACATAGGACGCAAGCAAATCATGAATCACCCGTCCAGGCAATGCACAACACATTGCTTGTGATGTTGGGGGAAAAAAAAAAAAAAAAAGTTGTGTCCCAATAAGTCTTACACAAACACATACACATGCACGCTGCAGCCATCCTGTATCTGAGCAGTGCCGGCTTTTATGTTGTGAATACAGGCGGAGCAGTTGGTTGCTCGTAACACGGTTAGGGCCTACACCATTTGTCTGGACATGACCATTACCCAAGCCAATTACTGGCTGGTGTACAGGCGACTTGCCAACAACCTAATGTTTTCCCGTCATGCCTGCCCCCCTCCCTTTACAAACACACACACACACACACACAGAGCAGAAAGAGGGAGTAGGGGGTGGGGTACATAGAGAGAGGAAGGATGGAGAGCCTGGGGCAAAACCCCTACCCCACCCGGCTGACTGACTGATACAGCTAATAAACTTTCATTTAAGCTAATGTTTCCCCTTTTGTCTGTTTTCTCTCCCCTCCATTCTTCTCTCTTCCTCCTTATCCTCCTCTACTTGCTCTCTGTTTTTACACTACTCTTTTCCTCTCTCATCCTCTCTCCATCTTTTTCTCTCCTTCCTCCTGTCCGTGCGCCAGAAGAAGGGCTCGTCCGAGCAATCGATGCGGCCAGTCCACCAGCCGGAAGCCCAGCTGGCCGAGCAGCACACCACTCAATCAGTCTGAACAGCAACACAAAAGGGCTGCTGGCAACCAACAGAGGTAGACACACTCTCTATATATATAACCAAACTCATTTCAAAGTCATGCACACACCCTGCAACGGCAGAAAACATGATGCACCGAGTTTTATATATCAAAACAAATCTGACTGAATCAACAACAACACATGAAAGATTCAAACTCATCTTTAAAATAGCACAGACTGGCCGAAGTGTTTCAGCTCACGTCTCCTTGCCACTGCCAACCCTTCTGTCTTTGAATACTCTAGATGCTATGCTAATTAAACTTTCAGACAAAACAACTGCTATGTTTCTCTTCTATTTATAGCCGCTGAGTGGGCTTTGTCTGAGACCACATTTGGCTCAGTGTGTACAAGTGTGGTTTACAGTGTCAGTAAGTGTTGACAGTGGACATGCTCCATACAACCACACTGCTCGCAGCTGCTGTACTTTCACTGTTTTGCTCGAAGGGGGGGGTTTATAGCAAATGCAGTATGTGTGTACGTGTCTCTGCAGTGATTGAATTTTAGGATTTGTGTGTGGTTTTGGTGCCTTGTGTGTCTTTGCATGTCATATGTGAGGCCTGTGTGCAATCTTACATGTTCTGTTTGTGATCTCAGTGGATCTGTTTTCAGTGAGTGGTGGAAGTGGTTTTTGTTGTGCAGGGAAAGTCATGAATTTTTTTTCTCCCATTATTTTATTGCATTACAAATGAACCTTAACAGTGTTTTAACATCATGTTCTAAATGCTAAGTTTTGACGGCCAATGTCATAAATTAGTGAAAAATTCTCATCACAAGAGTCATTTCTTCAAACAAGGCTGATCATTATTGATATAAAATCACGCCTGAGTGGTTTCAGGCTGATTGGTGATACACAATATATATATCATGATTTCTATGAGTTTGGCTGAATGTTTATTTGTAAGTCAAAGACACATTCAGGATGTCAAAATGGGGCTGGGAATATTGATGAAATCAAATGTCAGGGTGGGAAACATTTTTTGACCTAACATCTCCATTTTGATGTTGTGACAATACTAAAATGATGACTGTTTGATGACTGGGTTAACAAAAGTTCCAAGATTTTTCATCTTATTCATCATCATCAGTAATGTCCAACACGTACAGATTATTACATCACTTTACTGTAATGCAGCCGTTAAAACAAGGAAATGACAAAACTCATTCCTTATAACAAGATAAGGAAGGTCAAACTTTAAGATGAAATCTAGTTCTGTATGGGGACGTTGATGAATATCAGTATTTTATCTACTTCAGTCTTTAGATGAGTTGTTTTGTCCACCCACCGGTCAAAACTTATTATAAATTCTATGTACCAAGATATGAAACAGAGAAAATCAAGAAAAATCTAAAACTGATTAATCAGTCATCAAAATTGTCATGAAGTAATTTATCAAATGAATGAAGCCACTGCTTCAGCACTATTTCTGTATTTTTTTTTTGTGGCATGGTGCGTGGTGGACAAAAAACAAAAGAAATGGAAAGCAAGCTGGCTACACAGTGTTCCCAGTTACTTTAATATTCACTCAGTATTGTACCACAGCATTCATAGATGCTGCACGCTTGTTAGTTTTATCTATATGTAGCACTTTTAAGGCTAATTATAGTCATTTATAGCTCCGCACTTTTGTCAGAAGAGCAGCTTACACACAATTAACATCTGATAATAACGGTTCTTTGGGACCTGCATGTTTAAAAAGTGCCATAGAGTCTAATCAACATTGTGAGTCTCACTAATTGAAATCATCTCTTCATGTGCCACAAGTCAGGATCCATTAAGACAGATGAGGCCCCAACGTACAGTAGACGGCAGCAAATCAGGGTCATTGGACAGCACGGACAGTCAGAGGAGAAATCCCTCTGCACATGCACTCTCAGTGGAGGTACGGCAGAGGCGTGTTGCCAGGAAGCGAGTGGCCTCAGTGTGGCGATTAAGTACACTATCAGGCTCACTCCTGTCAAGGACCTTTGCTAGCTTTTGACATGTGAAAGGAGAGTGTTTGATCTGTTGAGTGCACAACAGCTTGAAGTAGAAATGCCTCTCTCTCACTGACCTACAGGCCAACACACAACAACCCTGTCACTCTGTTTCTCTCCCTGTGTCCTTTGAATCCCTTTTGATGCTTAAAGTGAGAAGAAGTGTTACCCCCTCCTTTCGGAGAGGATGAGGAGAGAAATCTCCTGGGTGTGAACTGATGTGTGGGGGTTTTTTTTCATGGGTTTATACAGAATTACTTTATTCAGATTCTGACTGCAACCTACATATTTAGCTGTGCTGGATTTCTGGGATGTGTGAAGACTTCAAATCACTCCCCCCACCCTGAATCCGTATAGGTCCATCCCCGCTGTGCGCTCATCCCTCTAAAGAGGTAGGGTGCTAAAGGCTCTGTCGCTGGAAGTGTGCTACAGTAGGCAAGGCAGACAGTCTTAGTATTTTTTAATAAGACAGCAATAACAATAAATCCCACAGGCTAATCACCCGCTCGCTGCTCTTCCTCTCTGCCCCCAAACCCAGAGCGATGCGGCATTACCCCGCTGCCGCCTCCAATTACGCCATTCATCATGCGTCTTATCTGGCCGCTGGTTTGATTGAGTGTGCAATGGGAGGTGGCGACAAACCCTGCATTCTCTACACCAGTGTTTGTGTGTGTGTGTGTTTGGGGTGTAGGCAGTGTTGACAGGATTGGAAAAACTGCATTTGGGGGGCATGTGGTGGCGGGTGTATATTGGATGTATTGGGATGTATGGGATGTATGAGGGTGAAATGCAGAGAAGGTGAGGTAGCATCTGTGTGTGTGTGTGTGTGTGTGTGTGTGTGTGTGTGTGCACGCCTGATCTGCAGGAGTGTATAAATCAAACCATATGAACGTCCCCCACTCTGATCCGCTCTGTCTCAGCAAGCACATTTCTCTTTTTTCCCCTCCTACTGTCCCTCTTATTCCTTTCTACCTTCTTTTGACCCCCTCCTCCTCCTCCTCCACCTTCTCTTCTTCTTCTTCTTCTTCTTCTTCTTCGTCTCTGGAACAGATTTGTCTGGGGGCCCAGTTCTAATCTCCAGCAGGGCCGGGTGTTGGGAGACGGGCGACAAATTTTAATAAGCAACTGGGCGCTGTAATTTAGCAGCCTGGGAGGGAGATTAGGCTGATTGATGCTGGGCTCGCCTAATGGTCCAGCCTACGGCTCCCGGCCCAAATTGGTGGTAATGAAAGTTTTGTGCAAATTGAGATGAAGGAAAATAAGGCATCCTCTCATCTCTCCTCACTCTCTCCATCTTCATTCATTTTTTTGTATCCCCCTCTCTCTGTTTCTGCCTTCCTGTTCATTTTCTCCTCCGCTCCCTTAGTCTCGTTGAAAAGGTTTGTCTTTCTCTCCGTCTCCCTCCATTAAATTTCTCTCTTTTCCTCTTTCTCTCTTTTCTTTTTCTGTTTCACTTCACCTCTTCTCAGGCTTTCCCCCATTTTCATCATTGTTCATGCTCTCCTGCCCTCCTCTTTCTCTTCCTTTTTCATGTCCACCACTCACTCTGCCTCTTAACCCAAAATCGATTAGTCCCTCATCTGCAGTCTCTCCCCTTTTTTTCTTCTCTTTTTTTCTGTTTTATAGTTTTTCTCAGGCACTCCAGAGTCAGTTTCTGTCCCTACTTAACTCCATCTAGCAGGTTATTTACTTTTACTCACACTCTCAATTGCTCCCTCTCTCCGCCATCTCTGCTTTCCTTGCAGGAGATGCATCTGTGTGTGTTTGTGTGCAGATGTGTTCGGAGGTGTTGTCTGATTCGTTCCTCTGCTGTCAGGACGAATTCATCCAGATCTACAGAGAGATGGAACAACAAGGCTAATGACTGTCTCCTTCCACCTCCTTGTATTCCTCTGTCTGTTTCTTTTTCTCGCTCTCTATGTCTCTCCTGCTTTTTCTCATCATCCCACCAAATCACTCTCAGCTGGCCTGCCACTCTGACAGGCTTCTTCTGCCATGTGTTATTAGACCGTTGAGATTTCCAGGCCTCTTTTCAGGATATGGCAAATGCATGTAACTGTCCAGCACCTTGTCCCACTGGCAAACTCTGAATTATTCCATATATTTGTCAGGCTATTTTATAATACAACAAATTCTTGTGAGTTATCCCAAAAAAATGTATAGTACAGATAGATAAATGCATTACTGCTACCTGTTCCTGTAACAGCAGTTTGATTTCAATAAATAAAAGAATAACAATAGTAAAAAAAAAAAGAGTGGCACATAGAGAAACACATTTTATAAACATTAAATATAAGAAAGCAGGCGTTGTATAACAAGACACTCTGTCATGAAGCCCTACAGCAACGAGTGCTGTGCAGCAAATATGACAAAACGAAATCAACTTAGATTTCTGCCTGTGTGGGTGTATGTGAGTTTGTGTGACGCACAGGAAACTGTTTCATAAGTCATGCATGAGCAAGCAAGTGTCCTTACTGGATCTCCAACTTCCTCCGTCCACCACTCCCTTAAGAGAGAGAGAGAGAGAGAGAGAGAGAGAGAGAGGGACGAAAACAAAGAAAAGGAACAACGTACGAGTACTTGATGCAAAGAAGTGACGGGTGGCCTTGGGGGAAAAAAAACAAGAGGCAGCTAGTAGTGCAGAGGGTGGGAAACACTAATCCAGTGGTAATAGAAGACCACAGCACTGGATGTTTCATTTGATATTCCAACTGTTTCAAAATCCCCTGGGAATGGATATAATGGCGTAAACTCACATGGGACTTCTAACCCTGCAGGAGTTCAGCTTATGATGTGCAAATGCATGTACTCTATAAGATAGTGAGGATGTGAGTACATAAAAGTGTGCATTTTGTCACATCTATGGAGTCACACGTTACCCTTCGTGCATGCGTGTGAGTGGTTGTGTATGTGTGTGTGTTAGCCAGCTACCCATATCATATTCCCCAACAACAAGAGCGACTGTCTTCTGGCGCTTTTCAGACCCCCTTTCTCTTAACTCCCACACAGCTCTCTACCCATGGTGGGTTTTTTTAAAGATGATGCTGCCGAACTTGTCCTCCTCCTCCCTTGCTGCCACGTTGAGTTATGCACTGATCTATCATTAATAGCTTCATTAGCATTTTTCTCCCTCTGAGGTGCTTGTGTATATAGTTCAATCTACAGCACGGATGCTCACATCATTAAACATCCTGAATTCTCTCTGTGACAAAGCGGAGGTGGGTAGGAGGAGTTAATGACACTAATACACTTGAGGAGTGTATATACATAAAGCGTATATACGGTCCCCAAATAAGCATACGCTTCCCTGTTCCCCCTCTAGGCCTCCTGTAAAGTGTGTTTCCTAACTCATGTTGCACAACCAGCAGCCTTTTTGCAATATCCTGGAAAGATGTGAACATGAAGAACAATTTTTTTTCCAAACCCAATCTGCACTCTAACCGAGGCTAGAGAGAAAAACTAGCGAGGCGGCGACCAGTGTGATGCACAACAGTAACGATGCAGCTCAAGCCATAAATGAGTGGCAGCCGCCTGTGAAGTTTATCTTGGCGAGAGGTGGCCCTTGTTGATTGCTTACCAAAGTCTGTGGTTCGGGATCCCAGACAACACAATATAATCTAGCTCCCAGAGTCCCGACAACTGCCTAAATGCAGTGTGGTTTGAAGAGCTGGTGTGGGTTCTTCCAGATTGGATGTGGCCTCTCTCCACAGGAGCTGCTAAAGCTTTGTAAGATTCACACTTGGCTGGCCAAAGTGGTTTGTTAGAGTTGATTGTTTATTTTTCTCAGGGAGAGAGAGAGAGCGAGCGAGAGGGAGGTTTATATGTGTGAGATGGATGACGGAAACACAGAATGTGGCTTGGACCGTAAACTCTTGGGAATTCTCAGTTCCTGGTTTCCTTTTTACAGTTGTAGCTTGTTTAAAATGTCCGGTGGCAGGGCGTACAGTAATTTGGCACTGTTCTACATGTTGCACAAGTGTTTATGCAGGCCAGTAGGCCTGGCCGTTTCTTGGAGAGGCAGTAAGACAGGGCCATTTTAATAAATATGCTCATGGGATGGCAGGAACAATGGATAATACTTGGCTGTTCCCTGCACTATTTTCTCTCCTGCCTTTGCCTCACTGGATTTGATTTCAGCAGTTTGTTTGTAAGTTTTTTAAAGATATGATGTGATCACTTTATCTGCTTCCTCATGATTATCAACCTCCCAGGATACAGGCTAGTGGAGGGGCAATAATGCAAAAAACTAAGAGCATATAAATAGCCTTGGTTTTCTGAATGCTCTCCTCCCACCTCATAGTTTTATGGTGGCTGATGGTGTGAGATATTAGACGGGCTGACTGAGCGCTTTGATGTTCCCCTTCATGTGATTGTGGGATATGCGTGATAGTATGGGCTGCAAAGGAGGGGGGGTGGTTTGTCTGTTCCTCAGGCTGGTTGCGGAGATGTTATGCAGGGTAGGGGGAAAAAAAATGAGGGCCGTATGGTGGAGGAGGGAAGGAACAGAACGAGGTGCTGATGGGAAATAGACAAATGGCGTGCCAGTGTCAGAAGTGGTCATGTGCTGAGGAAAGAGTAGGGAAGAATGAGGGAGAGGATGGAAGGAGGGCTTGACTGATTAACCTGTTTACCTCCCTGAAAACGCTGCAGGCGCCATTCTGATTAAAGTTCAGTCTTTCATCTATCATCGCCATGGCCGGCTTGAACCTTCACAGCTGCCGATATCAGACTGTCAAAGCCACTGAGCCTCCAACCTGAGCCACCACATCCTCCAACAGCAAACCTAATACTCTGGACGAGTGGCTTCATTTGCATCTTGTTGGTTCTCAACTTGTTATTAACCGTCCTCCTTATGAGTCTCTTCTCTCACGTATTTTGACTCTGTATGTAGGTCTCTTTATCTCCTCCTTCCACTCTGCTGCTAAGCTTCTTCCTCTCAAGACTCACTGGGAATGATGTTTGTGTGTCTCAGCCTGTTTCCTCAAGTGACGTTCTCTCCCAACTCATGCTTTTAGCACCTCCAGCATAATACGATTACACCCGTTTGGGGATGTGATATTGTCAACGGCTCTCTAAAAATATCCCTTCAGTCCGGTTGCAGTTGCACAGAAGCACAGTGATTGGACTGAATTCAACGACGTGCAGAGGCAGCGCTGCACACAATGTTCTAGCCACTCAAGCACAAATGTTAGCCCTTTAAAAGCTTTTTGCACCGTCATAGACCCGGTGTGTGCGAAGACAGGCGGATGTAAAGTAGACGACAGGGGTTGGCAATTAGGTCCAACCGTGAACCATAAGGGGTTAGGGAAGGTAACATAGGTGCAGTGGAGAAGCCTCCATAAAAAGCAACAGCGTCAATCGTTTCAGCAAATGTCGGCCTCCTCGATTTCAGTCCGTTCTGTCCAGTGTCAATCTTCTCAGATGTCTTTTTTCCACGCTTCTCTGCGATTGGGGGGCAGAAAATTAGGTCAGTGCTGTGTTTGATCATGCTTTCACTCACTCCTAGGGAGCCGTTCCAACTATATTATTACAAAAAAATGCCTCTCTGTCTTCTTGCTTACTCTCTGTCTCTTTTTCTAATCCCACTCACTTTGTCTTCCACATCCTGTCTTGCCTCCTGCTTGTGCATCAGCCAGTCTATTCATGCCTTCACATATGATCCTCGTTGTCAGTCAGGTCGAACAGCAAAACACAACCTTCATGGTGCACTAAAGTTTTGATTCTTGCATTATGCTCAGAAAAGTTGTTTTATCTATTTGCAATAGATATGAGTGGCAGGATGCTGCTGCAGGTTGCTTGATACATATGGTATTCTCTAGAAGATTGTAAAGATATGCAGGAAGTGTATATGTTGTTGCATTTAAGAGGAACAAGACAGTGAACATGGTGCAAATGCACATTTGGCTTGAAAATTAGATAGAAACATCAGGCTTTTCACTGGTGTTTGTGTACATACGTCATCTGTTTCATCAACTTGCATATGCACACACAGTGGCTTGGTGTTGTTCCATTCTGAGCTCTTGAGGGGATATTTACACACACGTCTGCACATCTGTGTACACAGAATTAGCTTAGGGAGTGCCATTATTGGTCTACATGGACCCTAACCCTGGGGGCAACAGGAAAGGTTTAGGTGATTTCACTTCAGCACAGACAGCCTTTATGGTGTTACAGCAGCCTGTGATGGACTGATTTAATCCCACTGATGGTGCTCATAAGACACAGGAAAAGGGTTAGACGTGTGCATGTGCGCACACACACGGAGTCACCCTTCCATCATACATGTGGACATTACAAGAGTTGTGTGTGTGTGTGTGTGTGTGTGTGAAAAAGAGAGGTCAGCAGGGCTAACACAGTCCCCTGGCTGTTCTCAAGGTTAATGCGGGACTGACAGCGGCCGCCATTAGCGGCCTTCAGATGGTTTCCACCCCCCATATGTGGAGCTGATTCATCCCGGTGGCAGCAGTGCATTAAGATGTAACAGCTTCACTCCCAGGTGTCACTCACCCCTTTAGACAGGGCCTACATCATAATTTTACATTTCCTATTAATTCCTATTGTCTGCGCTCAGCCAGGATGGTCCATTAAAGGGATAGGTGCTGCCGTTACCACCTCATTCTCACGTGTCACTCAACTCTTCCTATATGTCATTATTTCATGTCGCCCCATTGTCTGTTAATTGAAATACCACAGACATTGTCTATATGGTCCATTAAAAGGGACAGGAGCCTTGTTCGTAAGTGTCACCACTGCTTTAGGTGCTATCTCATTAATTTTCATAGCCTATGTTTGACTTGCACGTGCACAGAGAGGTGGGGCTGAGGAGAGGGAAAAAACACCATCAAGACGAAATGCACACCGGCATGTTGAAGATCACCCAAACCATCGAAAACCTCATTTACATTTTAATTCAAAGACATTAAGCAGATGCTCGTATCAAGTGCAGGTTGATGTTTAGTGTCTTGCTCAAGGACGCTTAGGTGAGGAGGGCTGCACAGTTAAATGAAAACAGTCAGATAAAGCCATTTTGTGTTTTCATGGTTAATAGTCACATTTTATTTGAAGTTGCCATGACAATACTAGTGTAGTGGTAGTAGTTTTTTGTTGTTCCATTATATCTAACGACCAAAGTGGAAGCTGGCGCAAAATCGACAGACAGCTTTGTTGGAGAAGAATAGGGAAAGACAACCACATTGCAGTCGGAAAAATGGTGGCAGAAAATTGAATTAAAAGAGCAGATACACCCAAAGATTTGAAAGGGAAAAATCCTTTCCTGTTTCTAACTATATAACTATAGATAGAGGTTCTTAAAAATATATTATATTTTACGCTGAGGATGACCACCTCAGTGCAAATGTTTGTCTCACATTTTTCTGATTCGCAAATGAACTAAATGTTTTAGAGGATCATGACAAGCAAGTCTGGTGAAGGGCGCGGGGGGGGGGAGGCTGTGCGCCTGAGTCCATAAGAAGAGTGATGATGTTGTTGACTCACTGTCGGCTTGATGCCAATCAATCAATTAACCAATCAATAGTCATCAGGTGAGCGCCTGAGGACACCGTAGAAAATCTCCCAGAAACACTCGAATCAATTACTTTTCACCTCAGCCACAGATCCACACACAAAAAAATGCAGACACGCACACACTCTCATTGATACAGTTATATATTTTTACTTATGCAGGCTTACATGTTGAGGTCCCAGCCTCCCCCCTCTTCCACATGCCCGAACACGCAGGCATCAGATTGCAGTGCCATGGGAGAAAGAAAAATGAGTAAATTCTGTCTTTCCCTTCATTCCTCATTCCTCATCCCCTGTCCTCCTCCTCCTCCTCCTCCCCTAATGGAAAGCAGCATTCCCTGGCTGCCGTCAGCAGCTATAGCCAGCTACACTATAACACAGTTAATAGATAGGCCTGGCAGCTTATGGAGCCCATGCATTTTTAAATGTGAGTTTTATGACTCCTGGAGAGCAGGAAAGAGAAGAGAGGCAGAGATATGTTTGATGTTTGTTCTCAGAATGTGTATTAGTGTTTGAATGAGAAAGAAAGAGAATATGGAGGGCAGAAACAGTAGATAGGACGATTTTCATAATACTTCTCGTTTTCTTTCTCTCTTTTATTCTCTGCATTTTAAATTTATCTCCAATTTTCCCAGCTCTTTAACTTTATTCATTTCTTATTCTCTCTTTTTCCTACTGTCTTAATTAAAGTTAGTGTACAGACAAAGCAGCAACCTGCAGGGCTGAAAAACAAAGCCATCGTGGAAGTGCCAAAACTGCAGTTCCTCGAAAGACCACTTGAGGCTGTTTCCACAAGCGAGTTAATCCTCATAGAGCTGCATATTAAAATGCCCAGCTTTACAGCTAAAATACAACCTGGTACAAAAAACTCATCTAGAACTCATATTCCTGCTCATGAAGTCTGTGCAAAAGCTGAATTTTTACATAAAACTTGCTTCAAAAAATTCTATCAACATTTAAAGTTAGTAATAAATAAGGGCATGGCCACTTTGACTGACAGCAGATACTAGCTGTATGCTAGGTGTCACACAACTTTTGGTAGCAGTGGGTATCCTCCTCAGCTCCACCTTCTTCCACAAGTATTGTCACTTCTGGCTCTAAAGGATTAAGTTGATAAAGGCCACAATGCCACGGGTCAACAAGGTGGCTCTGTCCACTGTTTAATTTATTGTCTGTGGCACATATACACACATAAACACTTCTATAGTGTCATTCTAATCACAAACCCTAAGTAGGATGTACACAGTTATAAGCTGAATCCAGCTGTTGTTTTTTACATTTGTGTTTTCTTTTGCGTTCTCCCAGATGTCAGATGGATTTACGTAAATATGTAGTGTCTGAGTGTGTGTGTGTTTGGCCAGAGTATGTTCTTAATCTCACAGCTTTGGTATTTGTATGATGGGCTTTGTGCATCATCAAACAACTGAGTTTTAAACATAAACACACACACAAACTACACAATCTTATATGTGCCTGTGTCCTATAGAGGTCCTCTCATGTTGACCACCACAGGACAATATTTATGTTTCTGCTCTGACCTGCAGACTTTTGCCTCTTCTCTTCTGTCTAAACATAAACACACACAATGACACATTTGCAGCTGGCAGGCGGCGCTCGGAGCGATCTCTCAGTGCCCTTCGTACTGCTTCTGTTCACTTGCTTGTCTCGCTGATGTCATTGGTTGGAAGTTATGGAAATATGCATTTCCCCTTCAGGGGAAATTTCGCCTTCAGGGGAAACAGTGACATGCAGCGTAAAGCGTAGTTTGCTCAGGGCCATTTAATACAGCCGGTTTCACAAGGGGCAGCAGCGCTGGATGGTGCTTTCATCTGACATGTGTCCACACTGGTTGATAGTTGATGATCACACGCTGCAACATCCAGCTGACATGGAAATTTCATCCCATATTGACGATGTAGAAACATCACTGACTGTTGAATTATTGCAATCTGCTGACACTGGTCTGTTTTAAAGATGACACGTTGTTACTCACATTCTCACACATCGGCAAATAACCAGTCAGGAGTGATCTCTGGCACCAAAGCACTGACCCTCAAAGTTTACAATGTTGGTGATGCAGTTTTCATTGAAAGTGACGAGTGTGCTGACTTAAGGCTTCATGTATGAGATGTATGTTGAGGCCTTTAAAATGTAACACATAACACAGTTTTATGGCCCTCTCAACACATGGAGAAAATTTGTGAACAGATATTTAAATTAGAATAGAATATAAAGATTAAATAGGCAAGAACATGTAACTAGATATATAAAAGTAGAATAAAGTAAGGAATAGAATTGGAAACTCAATTACATTTACAAGGTAGATATGCAGTTTTGTATGCAGCAGGCTCATACACATCACAGACCAGTTTTTCATGTTGAAAGTCATGATACACTCTCCTTAAGTTTCATTCTAAGCATAATACCCTCAGCAGATTGAAACAAATGAACTAACTATTTAAAGCCACATAAATCAGAAAAATCAGCACTTGAACAGACACCAGTATGTTGAGAAATACCTAAAATGACAAAAAACCATTTAACTTCACTGTAACTCTATTTCAAAACCATTTACCTCGCAGCTCTAAGCACATAACAGTAGTGTCGTGGAGGCCATGCTTGAATAAAAGGGGCACAGAAGTATCTGTCCTTGGCCTATTTAGAGCCCCAGGTTTAGCAGTGTGGAATGAGGTGGGTTATCTCTGGTCTACCTTCATGCACTAGAGCCTTTTCCCACTTTGTCACTGTCATTGTGAAAAGCAGATGAAGCCCCATGAATATGCAGGTACTCACACAGTTACAAGTAATTGAATTTAGCCTCTGTAAACAAGACACTAACAAGCCCTCTGGAAATATGGTGACATTTAGGTTAGTGAGTCAAACTGGCTTTTTGCTTTGCCAATGCTTTTTACCAGCATATTCAGTTTCACTGTCGGGGCTCCAGCACACACAAATTCTTGTGTAAACACACTTCTGCACAGAGTTCACACATGTACGCTTTCACAATCGCACATACTCACAGACAATGTGCATTTGTACAGCGATTCAGATTTGCTCACCATAAGCTCTTTGAATGATATTGCCTCCTTTTAATGAGTCCTTTTTGTTTACATGACTTAAAAAGAAATACTGGTATTGAGTCATACTGTCCCTTTTAAGAGGGCACACCCGCTCTGAGGAACAGATCTTGTTTGATCCTCCAGCGGTCGAGTGGCAGCATAAACAGGAAGGGGCCCTGTGCTTTAGTGCGTCATTAGCTCTCATGTCATTGGATCTTCTGTGTTGAAATGTGCCAAAGTGTTTCGCATAACATTGTTAGCCTGATATCCTGGATAGGTACACAAAGGTGACACAGCCTTATAGACAGGAACATGCGCACACACAAACACACACACACACACACACACACACACACACACACACATATAAACGGACACTTGATTAGTGTGTGCTGGCTGGAGGAAAATGAAACATACTCTTGAGCCAGCTGTTGTGTTCCCTTGTGAGAATAGTGTGATGTAAATGTCTTGGTTAACCCATCTATGTTTTTGCATATGAAATATGACAGCTTAAGTGTTTCCATTGTAGATTTTCAGTGTGTGTGTGTGTGTTTGCATGTGTCAGTGGGTGGAGTGTGTTGAGTCTGTTGGAGTCTTGCTTAAAAATATGGACTTCATTTGGGTCGGGCCTCTTCAGCTAACTGGAACAGGGTTGGAGGTGGACCGAGGGAGCCACCCCGTTCCCACACATAAACCCTGATACACTCAATCTCTCTCTCACACAGATATATACACACACAAGAGCACAGACAGATACACACCCTGACCCAAAAATTAGCTATTTTCCAATTTGAGATAAAGTTTTTGTTCCAATTTTTACTAAATGCCCCTAATTAACTAGTATTATGTCAAAAAATGTGTCCCCAAAAGTATCCTCAGTTACACACATACACATAGCACACACACACTCTTTGCTCACTCATTGGTTTGGACACACTCAGTTCCCCTCTTGTGTACAAAACAGTATATTTTATTGTTACTAGACAGTAGACGGAGTGGAACTGTTCTTTTTACAGTTGTAAATACTTCAAAGTTCCATTAGAAGTGACCTCTGAATGGAATCAAGCTAATTTTGTTTCACAGTGATTTAACTAAAAGTGGAGATTATCCTTTAGTTTCATATCCTGCTACTGCTTTAATGTCTTTTTATCACAAAAACTCACTAGTCTTTAATTATTCTCCTATAATTATTTGCTGCCTGTATTTGAATATTGGACATTTTTTTTGGACATCCAAGCAACTTAAATACGTAAATTTAGACTTTGAAATTTTAATGGACATTTATTTAAAAACACAAATTTAGAAATTCTGCATTTCAATCAATAATGAAATGTTAAGACCTTATTTGCAGTCCTACTTGATAAAAAATTAGGTATGTTCATAGCTGCATCATCATAATAGCATTCTCAAATCATACCCAGCCCATTATTATATTGCAGAATATTAAAAATGTTGTTTTACTTGTAGAAATTTAATTGATTCGTATAGTTGTGCTCAGTGTGTTTGTGCAAAGAATCTTAAGACAGAATCTTTCCTCTTAAAGACAACATGAATTCTTTTGTTTTATATCATCAGTAGTCATCCACATGATCTGTTTTTCTCTGTGAGAAAAACACAGATGACTCTACATCTTTGGTTGTTTTGTTTTTGTGAAAGAAAACCAAGAAGCATTTTTAAAAAAAGGGGTCAAAGCCTAAGGTTTTCTTCAATAAAGTGTTAAGGAGGTAGGTGTAAGAGCTGAGGAAACAAGGGATTGCCGGGACAGTACCAGAGGGTTGCCGAGGCGGGACTGAATGGGTGGAAGCAGCGTGTAACTGTTGGGAAAGAATAACATGCACTACAGACCCCAGACCGCAGGAGGCATGACTCCCTCACCACTAGGAAACCTCAGGGCCTTCTGCTCCATGTTTAGCTTTGCGCTCACTTTGCTATAGTCTCCCTGGACTTTCTGTGTGAGCTCCTCATCTTCTCCTCCCATATTTAGTGTTGCCATATTGCTTTCTCCTCCTTACTGTATTGCTTCCTCTGGAGTTTTTAACCACCTCTTCTACCGGCACATTTTCTCTCCCTGTATCTGTATTGCTCACTTCCTATGTCCCCAGTCCGGAGCACATTTAGCCTTCAACTCCCCCTCTGCAATGGCCTGTTACCGGGGGGGGGGGGGGGGGGGGGGGGGGGGGGGGGGGGGGGGGGGGGCGCGCGGGGGCGGGG